>OU611764.1:3503492-3518492 GCA_914767535.2 Dunaliella primolecta
GCCACGCACCAGTTGGCCACCTCCCTGTTTGCATGCGGTGCGCCTAATTAGATCGCTGCACAACAGCACCTGAGGTGAAGCCTGGCCTTGTTCGTGTGCCAATGAGCAGGACTTCAATCTTGCTGTGAAAGTATGTATGAATGTGGTGTGCATGAGTAGGCTGCTGCACCACAGCACCTGAGACAAAGCATGGTCTTGTGTCTGTGTGGACTTTGCCATGCCCTGTTTGCACGCTTGCATGCGCGCAGCGGAGGCCATGAGCTCTCCATAATGCACAAATCACGTTGCTCGATTTGGCCAACTTTGTGTGTGTGTGCGTACATATAGTATACGTCATATACACGCTATATATTTCGTACGTTGCTTGCACAATTATTGGAAAAATACAGCATGCGCGCATGCGCACAGACGAGCATGCATTGATAATATGTATGTATGTATGTATGTATGTATGAATAGCCATAGGCATATAGCGCTATGCGTCACATTTTCCAGCTTATAGCGTTATAAAGCATTATATCATAATAGCACTATTTACCAACTCTGCTCCCTTTAGATCGGCATATAGCGTTATATAAGGTTCTTACATAGCGCTATATAGCGCGATACGCAATATAGCGCTGTAGGCCAACGCCGATCCCTATGTATATGTATGAACGTACATATGTATGTATGTATGTATGTATGTATGTATGTATGTAAATTTATGTGGGTGTAAGTACATGGGATTCACCAGCGCTATGCATGGCTGTTTCAAACAACCCAGCCCGGCAGCTTTGTGGTCTCACCTTTCTTTGTATGTGTGCCTGCAGGCCATGTGCTGTCCCAAATGACCAAGCCCCGCCAACTGGCAGATGCGCTCACCGCTCTCTCTGTGGGCCTCCAAACATCCAGGTGAGCAAGACTGCGTGTCTGCCTGTGCATGAGTCTCAACAGGTGCATTGATTTCATGGTCTTTCGTGTATCTGGGTGAGCAAGACTGCATGCGCGTCAGTACACTCATTTGTGAGGCTTCATGTCTTGTCTGCACACGCATCTGGTCAAGGCTACATGTGCGTCATGCACGCACCTGAGATGGCCTCCATGGGTGCATCAATTTGACGTTACCACACGCTCTGTGTTTGGGAGAGCAAGAATGCGTATGTTTGTCCACAAATCTCCCACAGCTGCATCAATTCTGACAATTCCGGTTTGCCTCACCTGCCGGTCAAGCATAGTATAGTATGTAGTAAGAAGAAGAAGTACATATTTACAGTACATGTAAATGTGGTACATATAGTACATGTTCCTCATGCCTTTTTTCTGCTGTACTCCTTTTAAACCTTGCATGGTAGCCGACTTTGTGCCCCTGCTCAGCTTTCGCGCTGTGCCCTATACGTTGTGCTCCTGCTCAGCCCTCGTGCTGTGCCCTATATGTTGTGCTCCTGCTCAGCCCTCATACTGTGCCCAATATGTTGTGCTCCTGCTCAGCCCTCGCGCTGTGCCCTATATGTTGTGCTCCTGCCCAGCCCTCGTGCCGTGCCCTATATGTTGTGCTCCTGCTCAGCCCTCGCGCTGTGCCCTATATGTTGTGCTCCTGCCCAGACCTCATACTGTGCCCCATATGTTGTGCTCCTGCTCAACCCTTGCGCTGTGCCCTCTGCTCTCGCTGTGGCCTGTGCAAGGACTGCAAGTTGTTCCAGAGCTTGAGTGCTGCATTGCGCGCATCAAAAAGGCTCTGGATCAGCTGGAGAGCAGAGGCTGGCAGTACTCTGAAAGGGCTGCAATCTGCAAGGCATGCGCTCTGAAAGGGTGCGCTCTCAAAGGCCTGAATCAGCAGTTGGCTGGCTGACGGAGTTTCTGGAATCCTTGCAGTCCGGTCAGGAGCACGTTTGCAACACACACACACACACACACACACACACACACACACACACACTCTTTTGACGAACCGCATGCATACACAGGGAGGTACCTTATCCCTTAGTTCACACTGCTGCAGCAGCTGAGGGGGCAGCAGCGAGCATGAACGATCCTGAGGGGCAGCAGGTGTGTGTACAAACATACAATGAGGCCATGCTTCAAATGTGAATGGGTTAGGAATGAATTATCAGAGGTGGACAGCTTACCCCAAAATATGCATGCTTTTTACATACACATAAACACTCAGCATAGGTGCACCCCACCCTTGGCCAGTCAAGCTTGATACTTCTTCACCTCCAAATCTCGATTCCGCACCACCCACTGCACCGAATTGGGTGATTTTTTGTGATTTAGACTCCTTGTATAAAGAGAGTGTCATTACAAAAGAAGTGGAGTGTAGAGACCCAGTGGATGGAGAGCTACAGAATATTAGCCATGTCCCTTGAAGGAAAGCTTGCACTAGGGGTGCCAGAAAGGTCATTTTTGATTTCTTTCCTTCTTTTGAATATGCAGGATGTAAGCATTTTACATGGAGATTACACAAGCATATGTTTGGTTGTAAAATTGGTCCCGGGGTGGCGCTGTGGGCAATTTGTGCGTATCTGTGGCTATGGGAGTGATCTGGGGCCCTATAATTTCCATCTTTTGGGGGTGAATCTAATATTTTTTATGGATAATGGTTGGCATGGTTGTTGATGTAAGCTCGAGAAAGAGTATGTCAGGCAAAACAGGGCGGTTGACCCCCTCTGCATCATAATGATAGTAATAATAGATAGATAGAGAGATAGATAGATATGTTATAATATGTACATGAACATGAAAATACAAGTAGAAAGAGAGACACAGCAGCAGCAAGGCTTGCCCTCCATCATATGCTCACCACGTGCGCAGATCGCATGTGTGAACAAACAGAAGGACCCTCAATCTCACACACCAACATCTTGGCGCACATACTGCGCACACACACATTACCATGCACAGCCCTCCAAGTGCGCATGCCACGAGCACTAGGTCTGCATGCACAGCCCTCCCAAGTGCTCATGCCATGAGCTCATGCCATGCGCGGAGCCACCAAGCCCCTCATTCCATGAGCGCTTGGCCTGCATGCGCACCCCTCCAAGACTCACATTCCATGCGCACTCACTCTCTTGTTAGCTGAGCCCTCCGAGCGCCCCAAATTCCATGCGCGCTTGCTGTCATACTTAGCTAAGCCCTCCAAGCCTCGCATTCCATACGCACCTGTTTTCATGCCTAACCATGCAATCACTGCTTCTCTGCCATCCCATTTATGCATACTGACAATTTTAGCTGCAACCAACAACCACTTTACAGCACCCCTTGCGTCTGCTCATCAAATCAAGCTGAACAAAGCTGCTGGTGTGCACCACACAGCATTCATCCATGCTTGCACTCCTGCATCCATGCCAAACAACAGCAGCAGCTCATCGATGTTTGAAAGCACTCCTCCATCCATGCCAGTCAGCAGCACCAGTAGGGGCAAGCCCCAATTGCATGGAGCAGCAGGTTTACACCACGCAGCATTTATTGACGTCCATGCTCTTTTGCATCCGTGCCGCGCAGCAGCAGCAGCAGCCATGGCTAGGTGAGGTCGTGCGCACTCTTGTAGCTCGAGGGCAAGAATTGGGAGTGGACAGCCACCCGACTGCAGGACCCACATGGAGAGCAGGACTGCTGGGACTGCAAGCCTCCATGCTGGCGCACATCCAGGTGGGTTGTGCTTGCTTGCTGAATGGGACAATTGTGTACTTAGAAATCCAGGCGGGAGTGCCTGATGTGTGTGTACGTGTATGTGTTTGCACATGCGCGCGCGTTGTTGGGAGAAGTGTCTCTTGATTGCCCTTGAGGTCCTTTGGGGGGGATGAGGTCCTTTTGGAGCTTCAGGGCCTGCAAACCAGGTCCCCAGTCCCTTATCAGAGTTAAAAACTTGATTAATACTGCCAGATTTCTTCAAACGTAACTTTGATGTGTGCTTGTTTGAAAGGAGCAGTCAGAAAGCCACCATGCTGGTGCAAAATGAGGTGGGCTGTGCTTGCTTGCAAAGAGGGATGTGTGTATACTAGAAAATTCCTCCGATTTGGTGAAGGCATTTTATGGGGTTCAGGGCTGCAGACTGCCATGCTAGTGCAAATTGAGGTGCGGGTGTCAGTACATGTATATGTCTGAATGGGAAAACAAGGTGACATCAGTGTTTGCGTGCCTGGAGCTGTTTACTTTCTTTCCCTACAAAAGACAAATTGTTCCAAGAAAAAAATCAAGAGATTGCCATGCCTTCCCTTACTTGATATCTGAGCCAAAAAAGAGAATGTGTGCCCACGAGCACACGCGCACACACACACACATACAGACACCACCACCTTGCGCATGCCTGCAGGCGTGCTTGAAGCGTGTGGAGAGCGGCGGTGGTACCCCTCACACCCTGCATGCCGCTGCAGCGCTCGCCTGTCCTTCCCTCATGGACACTTTGGCCTGCCAGTTGCCTAGCAGCTCCGCAGAGCAGCTCAGGTCTGCACTGCAACCTCTGCTGTCGCAAACAGGGCAGTGATAGGCTGCTGCATACGCTGAGCGGGTATGTTTTGTGGTGGCTGTGCTTCAAGGTCTGCGCTGCAACCGCTGTTATTGCAAACAGGACAGTGATGGGCTGCAGCATATGCATAGTGCAACCTAAATGGTGCAGTTGTGCCGCTTGCAGTGGCAGCACGGCTCAACAGCTTCCAGGGCAAGGGCCCCTCAAGAGGGGCCAATTGGATGGCGTGGATGAACACAATCCGATAGAGAAAGGATCGGAAGGAATAGCGATGGACTGAATGCAGCGCAGGTGCTAGGATTTTTTGGGGTGTGTATGTGTGTGTGTTGCACACACTCACAGGTGCAGCGAGTGTACCAGGTGATCTCTTGTGGATTTATGTATGTGTGTATGTGTTGGGGTGCTACATGAGTGGGATGCTCTCAGTGCTGGACTTTTGACGCACTTGCAGAGCAGTTGAGATGGGTGGGTGTGCAGTGCCCTAAGATAGGTGGATTTGCTGTATCCTGGGATGGCTGGACATGCTGTGCTCTTTTGTGCCCTCTCGTTTGAGGCGTGCACCTTGCCTGAATGAAAGTGCAAGGGCCAGGGTGCTCCACTCCTTCTTCACTGCACCTGCGCATGTGTTAGGCAGTCGTGTGTGGGAGAGTTGTTTGTTGTGTTTTGCATGAAATTACCCTGTCCCTCCGTGATGTCACTCTCAGGCACTGTTTTTGTCATCTGAGTGCGCATATTTGAATGAGTGTGCTTGGCTTCTGTTGTCAATTCGTACTTTTGCTTTGCACTGCCAAGTAGCTCAGCCTTGGAGGCTTGAATTGTCAGTGTTTTATGAACATTGATTTAGCTGCAGACCTTCAGTGGTGCACAAATCCTAGGATAGAATTTTGCTCTGCCCTTGCACCTCAGCTCGACAGGTGGAGAAAAAAGCCAGCCTTAAATGTCCGGCGCAACTTAAGATTATATAGGCTGGATAACATTCCAGTTGTGTCCATTGAATGTCGTGAAGGTGGTGTGAAGCAGCAACGCAGCATGTTAGTGATGACACTGCCATACATAAGATATTGTTATGTGTTGGAGGAATTCTTCAATGGTGTTAGAAGAACACCAAGGTTACTAGTTATAGGGAAAAGAAGGCTTTTACAGGCAACAGGGGGAAAAGGCCTGGTCAAAATGACAGACAGCTAGCCTGTTCAAATAAAACATTTCATGTAAAAAAAAAAGGGGGATTAAGCTTGTTTTGATTTATGAAGGAAAACATGTCAAAAGACCGTATATGTTGAATGGCAGGCATGTAAGGAACCATCTGAAGAAAAGGTTACATTGCTGTATCTGCCTGCAAGGGCAGCTGATCAGAAATACTAAGGCCTGTGACTAGACCTGGCCAAGAATTGCTCAACTTACTAAACTTGGATAGGAAAGAAAATTTTTTTAAAAACATGTTTGTTGCAGTCTGGTGTTTGATGGATTAGCACGAGGCAGATTATGCTCAAGGGCTTCAAAGTTGTTGGATCGGATTAATACTCAGAACACTGCAGAGCATCAGCAACACCTTCTGGAACATAACCTGTATCGCAACCCGGATGAAACGCACAGTCATCCAATACCGCACAGGCACCCTCTACAACCAAAAACATGCAGTCCGCTTCAAAAGCCTATTAGCCTTGTATGCCGCCTCCCCAGTATCTCACCATATGGATAGCACTCTCCATACTCTCTCAGGTTGCCAATGCCCTGCCATTCGTAACATCAACTTGAAGTTGTGTAATACCATGATGTAACACAAGCAGCGCTGCCTTTGCTGATGACCATCTCTGCCCCACTAGCACAATCCAGGACCTCAAAGTACAAGCCAAGAGACTCACCCTCTACTCTGATTGGACAGCACTCATTATTTCTGGCAGCAAAACTAAAGCAACGGGCATTTTACACAGTCATCCTGCAAAAGATCAAAATGGGGTGACACCATCTCAAGCTCTGTCAACAACTCAAAGGAAAAATAGAAATCCCAGTGTCTTGCATCACATGAACCCTTCCTTTATCTTGGAGTTCAAATCACCATGGACTTAAATTGGAAGCATCAAATTCAACGCATGACCTGTAACATCAGGAATGAGCTTGATAACCTTGACTCCTCCTATGCCTCCCCACGTCAAACGCTTGACATTGTCCGTACAGCCATTATCCCTAGCCTTGCCTATGTTTTTGCAGTTACTCCTTGCACACCAGCAGACCTCATCATTTGGGATACCATGATAGACAGGATTATCAAACATAAATACAGACTCTGGAACAGCACAGCAGCTATGATTCGCGAAGATTCTAAGAACTGTGGACTAGGGCGCGCCTCAATTTGTGTAGAATACCACAGACGCCTGGCTTTTGCACTCACATCTAGCCTATTGGTGAGGCCCTAGCTAGCTTGCTAGTTAGGGGACCTTTCCTTAATGCACGCAGCTGGACCTGGCTTGCGTAGACTTTTCTTTTCTTTCTAGCCTAGAGGATCCTTCAACTAGACACCGCACCATAAGACACCTGAATCTCCTCACTAAGCAAATAGCGGTCCTTAAGCTCTTATCTACATCCTATCTTACCAAACGAGAAGGAACCAATCTGCACATAAGACACCAGCTCAACTTTTGCATGCAATTGATCAGTATCCACTCTAGTATCCATTCACCATGTGAATTCCCAGGATATCAATACCTTTCTAAACCAGGATAACGACAAACTTCCTTTTTTTCTTCATGACCTCATGTGTATTTATGAACAGGCTAGCAGTCAAACGTCTTGACTGAGGCCTTTTTTCCCCTTGTAACCCTTGTAACCCTTGTATCCACTCTAGTAAGCTCCACCTCATGAAACACGAGGAAGTTGTGTTCAATGAGGACTTTAACCTCATCCATAAAGCCCTCTCCCTGCATAAACCACCTCCCCACAATCTCTCCTCCCTCATAACCTGCATAATGCAACCCTTAATGGGCCTTGGAAATAATGGAATCCATAAACTAATGAGTGATCACATCCCCGTGTAAGACTCACATCATTACAGTAGCTCAGCTACAAGCCAAATACTCCGAGATCAACGTTGAATGTAAAATAGCACTCAACAGGCTGGCAGCACTCAGTGACTGGTTAACCTCCCCCAGGAAGAAGAGTTGAGTACATCCTCCATCCAAAAAATCATTGCCTACAAAAACACTGAAGCAAACACTCTTGCACATTACCGCCTTATTAAAATCACACATGTAGTGGCCTCAATGTGGAACCAGATACCCCGACTCATACCTACCCTCTTGCAGGCTCCCAACCTAACAGCACCCCTCCCACACAAGTAGCGCCATCACCACAACCTCGCTCCACATCCCACTACAGACAAGAACATACTGGACCCCGCCTCAGACGTGACCAAGCCACCTTGTCCGCCCCTACAGCTAACATTCCTACACAAGAAATTTGTCCTATTACTCAGGAGGTAATGATTGCCAAAGAAACACAACCCACAGAAGAGCCACCCAATAAAAAAACTCGCTCCAATTTTAGGCTGAGCATCACTCCTATACAAATAATTCATGCCTCAACACAAAATACTGCTAACTCTAATGTTCTGAGGCCCACTCAACAAGATTCACCTATGGAAGGGCCATCCAGCAAGCGCACACGCTCAACAATGAAACACACCTCCACACCCATGTCTCAACCTCTTAGCCAGAATAATCCAGGATCTAATTCCAGTCAAAGCATAGTCACTTGCATCCCAACACAGCCAAACTCCCCGTGCACAACAGGTACTGGCCACACATGTACAGGCAACATCTGCAACCCTCCTTCCTGTCCAAACACTCCACACAGCCTAGATACACAAATGAATAACCACAAAAACAAGAAAAAATTACTTTACATAGAAAAAGAGCTAACCCCTCCTGTCATCAACCCCCTCAGCTCGCTATGCCAAGCCTCTGAGATCTGGAATTATAATAAAACCTCAGTCCACAAGCTTACAAAAGCAAAATCAGCTAGCCATGCTATCAATGCTATATATAACCATGATTTTGACATAACCCATATAGATGATTGGAGAAACTGCACGGTCAATAAAAAAGACGGATGGAGAAGCCTCATTCACCATCAAATGCAATACCACACCCATTTCGCCCCAATGATTATTGAGAAGTGGGCCCTGCCTTTCTTCAAGAAAGCTGGCCTTCAGCCTGCAACTACCTCAACTGCTGCTCGCACTGATATTGAGTGTGCTTGCTGCCAAATATGCAATTACCATGGTGGCTATGAACCTATCAACTCTGAACCTCCTTACCCTGATATGTATATCTGTGATGTTTGCCAACGAACGTACCACTGGAAATGCATGAAAGAACTTGGTTGCTATACTGATGGGTATAGACAAGAGATAGATGCAGCTAACACTTGGGCTTGTCCTGCCTGCGCAGGCCTTAAGAATGCACAGAAAATTGACAGAGAATGCCAGTCTAGAGAGGAGCTCATAATGGTCACTTGGATGCCCTCCTGGGAGCCTGAGGAAACCAAAGAGACCTGGCCTAAATTCCAGCAGTGTTTGCTTGAATTTGAAGCCAAGCAGAGCGTACCAGACCTTTCCCGACCCACAGCAGACTCTGCCCTTTCTAACCTTGAAAGACAAGGCTTTGAAAAGCCTCACACTGTGAATCCTTGGAGGCAAAAACTAGACACAAAACTACGCAATAAAATTACCTTAGACATACACCCACCAACCCACAAGTAGACATTGAACCCACTGGTTGCAGTGAACTTTGGCTGCATGACATTGACCTTGTCAAGTACAAAGTAAAACAAAACCCTAATCAAACATCACTAGACACTGAATCACACAGTCCCCACCCTCGTGCTCCACCTCCCCTTCCCCAGAAATTTACAAAGCGTACATGGCATGCATTTACAACACACAAGGTAAATGTGTTGGGATGATAACCCCTAGCCGATTTCAACTCCTTTACAAGGTTTTCTATAGGGCTAGCTTGCAGGCTTGCATGAAGCCATAACACCTGCTCCTATGAGCTTTGCATCTGAGCTGCAGGGGCTCCTTGCTCGCAAGACTATGCTAGAAAACAAGCACGCTAGCGAAAAGGTTAAAGACTCCGAGTCTTCTCGCGGAGGAGTCCTTCTCGCGGGCCCTGCCAAACCACATCCACACTGCCCTCCAAGAATGGGCCCTGGTCACTCAAGAGAAAATGGCCTCCCCGCTGGACCACAACCCACAATACCAACACTACTGGAGCACTGACCCCCGAGACACTCTCTTTGGTGCCCATCATAACTCCCTCTCATCCAGATTTCCAGGCTTCTCTGTCTGCCCTCCCATTTACACCGAGGAAGCTATGACTCAGGCCTTACGTCATGCTATCTACTCAGCCATCTCTACACAGAGGCCACTACTACTTTCATGTTCCTCCCTGTCTGGGGACAACATATGGTAACTAACCCCTATTCCAAACTCATCACTGCCTATCCACATCTCTGTTGTGAACTTGGAACCATCGCTCGTACTAACCTTTGCTACAATGATCCACAATCCTCCATCAACCAGGAAATACCCCTTTCTCAGCACACCTGGGACCTACAAAGTATTGCAGTTTGGAACACAGCTGCAAGGATTCATCTAAACAATCATAACCCAGCTTGGCTACAAGGCCTGGCTTCGGCTGTGCCAGAAGTAGACTGGAAGCTGTGAAGTATAGGCATCCATTCTACTCTCAATACAATACATGCTGATATGTCTGGATTCAATAAATGCCAATGCCTCCCCTCTGACAAACAACAAACATATAGAAACCCAACCTATCCACATCATGATATAAGTAAACACTTATATGATATAAGTAAACATGAAGAACTTTTTGTGCCTAACCAATCTAATCCAACCCTCGAGCTCAAAGTCCCTGACTGGAGGACACGGGCTTACACTGATGGTAGTTGTCAAATCCAGAATGGCATACAAGAAATTGGAGCAGGCGTCTACTGCCCTCTCACTGACAGCAGAAGTTTTGTCGAGCCCAACGGTGCTGGAATTACCAACACCATATGTCACCATATGTCACCATACAACTGAATTAGCAGCAATTGCTGCTGCCATCACGCACTCTTATTCACACATTGCTTCAGACAGTCTCACCTCTCTTCATCAAATACGTAAACAACTTATTTACCCGGAGAAGCACAACAACATATTCAAGGGGACGTCCTAAAAAACATATCTACCCTCATTAGCAACTCGCAAAGCAATGTTTGTTCCTACAAAGTAAAATCTCATGCTGGCATTGCTGGTAACGAATGTGCAGATGCTATTGCAAAATACCAAGCAAGCCAAGCCAATAATAATGTGGCTGATATTGGGATCCCTAGCGCAGGCCCCAGCGGAAATCCTTTTTCTCATTCATTTTGGTTAGCCAAAGAGAAAAAGAAAGAACACAATGCTGGCACATCCACAGCTCCTACACCCAATCCTAAAATCACCTACCTCCCCAATCTTCAAAATGCTCTCAACTCTCATATGCATACAAAACACAGACTTGGATATGCTAACCCCAAAACAGGCTACTACTCATATGATCAGAGTTTGTTACCACATGTAGATAAGAAAATCGGCAATGCCTTTAGGAACATGTCCTGTATATCCACACCCATGAAGCGCACCATCTTAAAATATCGCACTGGCACCCTCTATAACCAAAAACATGCGCTTCGCTTCGAAAGGTCCACTAACCCACCCTGCCCTCTCCCAGGTTGTCATCAATTAGGCAGCGCACTCCACATGCTTTCAGGCTGCCAAAATCATATTATCTCCAGCATGAAAACTGAACGCCACAATGTTGCTGGAAGAATGATCATCAAAGCTCTTAGCAAAAGCCCTTGGGGAGCAGGCTTGGTTAACATGGACATAGGGAGTGGTGATAGGTTGGCGCAGCACAAACTTCAAATCCCTGCTCATGCATCAAACAGTATTATACCCCCTTACCTCTTTCCAATAAATTTTTCTAAAAGATCTAGACTCACCTCCAGCCGTCCTGATGCTATACTGATTACTCCCTATAAAGACAAACCCACTCCTTCTTCTCCTTCTACCTCCTGCTCACACTATCATGTGTTACGCAGCAGACACAACCCCACACTGAGGACCTCAACAACCAACTGCGTGAGGCAACCCCACCAACTGAATGTAAACCAGCGGCATGTGCTTTTGATTGAAATCAAGTACTATGAAGACACAAGGCCTGGACAGCAGTCGGAGGCGGCACAGCAGCAGCATGCAGACCTCTGCAAACTCATTAATGCAAAAATTGTGACCCTCCACACCGTCCTTTTGGGTGTTGGTGGGACCTGCTACACTGAGCACACCCTTAACCAGTTTAAACAACTGGGACTTGACCACCAACGCGCCAATAAACTTCATGCCCATTCTGTCATGTATGCCAACAAGCTTGTTACCACTAGGCGTGCTAATGAAAACAAGAGTACTTCTTGCAGCCAGGTTATGGAGCCGGGTGCTTCCAATGACCCTCCAGATCCCCATTAGAGTCTTCTTTTTGTAGCTTCATGGTGGAGGGGACTCACGGCTCTTCTGAGCCAATGTGTCTCCTTTTCCTTAATTGATGTAGGGAGAGTTTCCTCTGCCTGCGTAGTTTTTCTTTTCGTTCCTTTCTTTCTTTGGTAACTGAGAGACACAAAAATTGCCAGCAGAAAGGTTTTGAAAATGGTAAGTGAAGGCTCATATGGGTCAAACCTTTTACAAATGGATGTAGGCAATGCAGGCCGTCTGGCTCCGACCTCCGAGCCATGCTGTATCAGCATGACCTGCACATTCACTGAGCGAGTCTCTAACCGTGTTATACCTCCCTACCACTTTGACCCCAGCATTCCTGATCAAGCTAATCGGACCTCCAGCTGCCCTGATGCTATCTTGGTCACTCCTTTCCCTGTTGACCCAGATAGACCACCCTCGAAGGGGCCCAACCAAGTTGTCAGAGGGGGGCAACTGGTCTACATTGCAAGGCATGCTCTTCCTCGAGTTTCTTTCTGTAATCTTGCCATTTTAACCATTATTTTGCATAAATATATTACATTCACCGAAAAATGATTAAAGTCGGAGGACCCTAGATCACTCACCTGGCCTCAGATCACCCAAAATGGCTTATAGCTCCACCCTGAGACTATTAGTTGCTCCCAAATATTTGTATGTATACACCTTTGGGTGTGCTAACATCCTGCATATTCAAAAATAAGGGAAAACAAGGTCAAATGTTGACCTTTTTGGCACCCCTTTTGCTTTATTTCCTCCGAGGGGAATTTTTGATATTCTGTAGCTTACCAACCATTGTATCTTTTCAATCCATTTTTTTAATGACGTTCTTTTTGTTATAGAGACCCGAAATTATTAAAAATCACCCAATTTAATTCAGTGGGTGGTCAGATGTTTAAGTTTGGTGTTGAAAACTAGGGTTCACGTCGTGGCTAATTTGGCATGCTTCCGGTAACTTGCACCCCTGGAACTTTACCAAAGGAACTTAAGTCTGAAAGGTGCTCGTTATGGGAAACATATGCAGGGTGCATGCAAAAAAAACACCTGATTTTGGGCCTCAAATAACCCCCTCTGCAAGTTTGTTCTTGTCTTAATTTAGAAAAAATTAAGTACTCTGATTGAATACGGGAAACTACATCATGATGGTGAGTGGTACCTAGACAGGGCATCCTGTGGGAGATGTGAAAATGTAAAAAAGAGAAGTTGTGCTCAAAAAGAGAGGTTTGACGGAGAGAGCAGACCTGGGGATTGGAACGTCTGTACAGCACATGTGTTTCATCTTCAGGATACATACAAGTTGTATGTCATCAGAATCACAAATATCACAGCCCGGAGAAGTACTATTGGACCAGATGGCCTGTTCAATTTGAAGGGTGTGAACCCGCAGCCTGAATCTGGCAGTGTTGCGAAGGACGTGATGGGGAAGATCCAAGTACATGTATTTAAGCACTGTATAAGGAGGGTGAATGGCATGTGCATTTCTGACAGGAACTAAGCACCACTGATGATATGTCAGCCGTTTGCTGTTGTTTACTCTGGGACCAGGGACTGTGAATGATTCATTAGCTAAGGTGCCTAGATCTCAGGTACACCAAAAATTGGCTGAGGTTTACAGGCTCACAAGCCATAATTTTACATCTCATCAGGTCTGAGTGTACCAGACCATCCAGCGCAGACAAGAGGTGTGATGTCCAACAAGAGTCAATCCTGGAGCAAAGGCTGATGTCTGCGTGGAGAACCTCCCTGAGGAGTAGACTGTTGCTCCGGGTAAGCACATTGTAGAAACGCACGAAACCAGTTGAACTGATAAGGCTCAATGCCATATTCTCGTACAGATTGATCTGTTTGCCAAACAATGCTTAAGAAAACTACCAAGGCGGAGGAAACTCTCCCTACATCAATTAAAGAAGAAGACACATTGGCTCAGAAGAGCCGTAAGTCACGTCCACACGGAGGAGTAAGCATATGTCTCCTTTCTTGTGATTGCTTGATTACCTACCACACATGGCTCCTTCACAACTTACTTACTCCTTGTCCACACATACCTTACTCCTTATACAATATTTCCTTTCTGAAATGCCTCTTTCACAACTTTCTTAAATGCTCATGTATACATGAACTAGTTTCTTTTAGAAATGTCTTTTTCTCAAACTCCTTCTTTCTGCTTCAACCTAGCAGTTATGCGTTTTGACTGCTGGCTTCTCTCTTTTCAGCCCTTTAATCCTTCTTTCATGTGATTGCCAAACACCGCGTGACGGCTAAATACCCTTTTGAACATGGAGCATGGACATAATTGAAATGAATGCTTTTGCAACATGTGTGGCAGTACACTGTTCATCAAATGTTCTGAGCATTAATCTGATCCAACGATTATGAAACCTTCCTAGCGCAATCTACCTCATGTTGTTCCATCAACACCAGACCGCAACAAACATGATTTGTTATTTGTTAAAAGTTGAGTTGAGCTTATTTGGCTGAGTCTGATTGCAGGCCTCAGTGCTTCCGCTCAGCTGCCCTTGTAGGCGGAGATAGTGATGTTGCCTTACATATCTGATTCGACAACTTGGAAGCCTTTGAGCACAATCTACCACATGCTATAACAAACACCAGTCCACAACAAACATGATGTTTTGTCTCAAGTCAAAGTGTTTTGTGAGCTGAGCATTTTTGGGACAGGTCTGGTTACAGGCCGTTCCTTAATTTTCCTCACAGGCCTCAGTGTTTCTGCTCAGCTGCCCTTGTAGGCGGATATAGCAATGTGATCTTACCTTATGTATATCAGAGGCATGCTCTCCATCTTCAAAGTGCTTTTGGGCTATCATAAAACTTGCTATGGCTTCTTGGACCTTTTTCAGAGCGATGCTGTTCTCAAACTTTCTGTGCTTCTTGTGGAAACACAAAAGTGTATTTTCCTGACACTACAGCCTTATGGAGTTATTTGTGCTTGGCTTTGCGTGCTTGTTTCATTTAGAGTGACAGTATGTGT
>OU611764.1:3520992-3648492 GCA_914767535.2 Dunaliella primolecta
CCTCACCTCCCCTGTGCTCAAACCTGCTCACGCTCCATCACTTCAATGAAAGCACAGCTCAGCTCAGCTCACCAAACACGATGCGCGGTCAAAGCCCAGGGCCTCCAAGCGGCCTATGGCGTCAGCCTCTTCTTGCGTGAGCTGGATGGTGGTGGTGCCGGGCATATCTCCACCTGGACAAGCAGTGTTTGAGCCAAGAATCGTCCTGGAATCAATGGTGGTGGTGCCGGGCATATCTCCACCTAGACAAGCAGTGTTGGAGCCCAGAACCGTCCTGGAATGCATGGTGGTGGTGCCGGGCATGTTTTTACCTGGGCAAGCGGTTTGCTGGGCATGCCTCCACCTGGACAAGCAGTTTTTGTGCATACATTGAGCCCCAAATGAGTTGCATACTGTACTGCCTGAGACTGACCAGTAGTCGCACCGCGTGGCCGGTTTGCTTTGTATTCACCATCACCGTCACTTTTTCCTGCCCTTGCCTTGCTCTGATCGCCCTCTACCAAAACGATGATGCTGTAAAGGACAGTGCTGTAAAGCGGGTGGTGACGGGTGGTAACACACGAAAACTGAACGGGACGTCAAAGACACTCTGACCACCTCTTTTTCACTGAAGCTCCTCATTCCCCTGAAATGATGATGCTACAACTTTCAAAAATCACCCCAAACCCTGATCTTAAAATGGAAAATATCACTTATCACTATTGAATTGCACAGCCACACACACGCACAGCCACACACACATGCGTGCATTCACAAACTCACCTGCGCCCATGGCCCCCAGCGCATCCTCCAGGCCCTCATCCCCCTCATCCCCCTCCGCCTCTAGCAGCTGCAGGAACTCCGCTTGGTGGCTGTTGATGAGCTGCAGCATCTGTGGGTTGGACTTGCCCAGCTCCTGCACGCACGACAACACAAGCAAGGGGTGGCTGCAGATGACAGCGGTATGGTGCTGCACCAGTGCTGGGCGAGGGGTGGCTGCAGATGAGCGGCAGAATGTGTGGGTCAGACTTACACCAAGCACCTGCAAGTACAACAAGACAAGCAGGAGGACAGCAGCACAGGGACATCCTGCATCCACATGCTGCACCATGTGCTGCTGGGCAAGGGGTGGCTGCAGATGAGCGGCAGCACATGTGGGTCAGACACACACACCAAGCACCTGCAAGTACAACAAGACAAGCAGGAGGACAGCAGCACAGGGACACCTCATGCGCACATGCGCGAACACCCGTGCCTCATACCCTTGCCTTCACACCTTATGGTGGGGGTGCGCCAAAGCCCTATCACCCCGTCAACACATTCTGCATCACCCCCGGGCACCAAAACCCATCCCAAACAACAGAATCTGCATCACCCATCGCACCAAAAACCATTGAATAACAAGAGAAGCTGCATCACCCATGGGCATCCGTGACATGCCCCAACCATGGAATCTGCTGGATGACCCACATGAGGCATGGGGGCGCCAGGGTATTGTGGTTGCCTTGCACCATGCACCATGCCTTGCACCATGCCTTGCACCATGCACCTCAGCAACCATGTCCTCACATCTTTCTTGCCTGAGGCACGGCCACACATGTAGGGTCGGCCATACATGTACGCCATATACATACATTGCACTCCCCCTGCCAAAAAGCTGATACATAAATATACAGCGTGTTCACACGGGATTGGCCAACCCGACACACGTGCTGTGCGCCACCCACATAGCATCGAGTCAAGAACCCACCTGGAGCATGGGCACAAGGATGTTGGGATTGCCTTGCACTGCTTGCCGCAGCAACTGGAACTCAGGGCGGGTGCGCAGGAAGTCTAGTGGGCTCGGGGCTGCTCCCTGCAGAGCACACGGGCAGGTGCCAGGTTTGCAAGCCCTTCACACATGCTGCACGCAGATCCTTGCATGCGCAAGCATGCACGCCTGCACGCCATGCAACGCATGCAAATGCAGACGCAAACGCCTCACAAAGTGCAATACGCCACGCCCTGACCAAGGCCGTCATGCACGTGCCTTACACGTACCAATTATATGAAAAGTACACGTACCAATTATATGAAAGTAAACGTACCAATTATATGAAAGTACACGTACCAATCATATGAAAAGTAAGGCCGTCATGCGATGCTCACGAAGGGCGGCCAATGCTCATTCGTGCAGGTGGCCCACATCATGTGTGTTCATTTACTTCATTTCCATTTCAATTGTTCATTCATTCATTAATTCATGCAGGCGGCTCACTTCATGTTTGTTCAATCATTTCATTTCAGTTGTCCGTTCATTCATCCATTCATGCAGGCGGCCCGCGCCATGTCTGTTCAATCAGTCCATTTCATTCATTACAGTTGTTGCTCATTCATTCATTCATTCATTCATTCATGCAGGCGGCCCGCATCATGCTGGTGTTTTCAGTCACGCAGTTGGCCCACAATCTGCTTGTTCATGCTGTAGAACTCACCCGCTGAGTCCGGCCTGCAGGCGGAGGGGCAAAGACATTACGCGGATGTGCCCGGGGCCCTCTTCTTCATTAATGTGGGAGCATTCCCCCTGCCTACATGGCTTAACTTCACACATACATTTCTTCTCTCTTCTCTGTGCCTGGGGTTCGAGGGCAGGCGCCGCAGCTGCTCCGCCGCCGTCGCCACCAGGTCCAGCCCAAATTTCAACATTTATTTCACACAAGCCTTCCATCGGGAAATGTCATGCTCGCCTACTGTGGCATGATTATGGCCATTTCATGTTTGTTCATGCCCCAGATGGCCCACACCCACCTGTTGAGCTCCGCCTGAGGGCGGAGGGGCAAACATGTTGAAAGGTACAAGGTGTGTTCATGCTCTAGGTGGCCTACACTCACCTGTTGAGCTCCGCCTGAGGGCGGAGGGGCAAACATGTTGAAAGGTTGTGCCTGGGGCCCAGGGGGAGGTGCTGCAGCTGCACCCCCACCGCCACCCCCACCTCCAGCAGCAGCCTACAGTACGAGTGGGCAAGCCAAATCAAAAGGGTAGTGTGAGGGAAGGGGAAGGGTTAAAGTGGGATGCAGCTGCACCCCTAATGCCACCACCACCTCCAGCATTGGCCTGATAGGGAACATAATCAAAACTGAGTGCCTTCACCCATTACTTCACCAGCGGCCTAGAAATGGGGAATGCAAGCAGAATCAAGTGTCCAAAAAAGAGAAGTGCAATTAAGGTCAAACATTTTAGGAAAAAGGGGAGCACAAGTGGCATTGAGTGTGAGTGAGCACGGGGGGGAAAGCATGAAATGGGCAGCAGCTGCATCGTTATCACCACCACCACCACTACATCCAGCAGCAGCTGAGGTGTGCAAGCAGAAATTAATGCCTTGTAGGGAATCAATTCATGATTGATGATTGATTGATCGGTTGGGCTTTGACAGATGAAGGGGGAGTGCAAATGAGATGAGTTTGGATGGGAGGGAAGGGGAGGGGAGAGGCCGGATTGCTTTGCGCCAGAAAAGGGGAAAGATAAAAGGTTGGGTGCCATTTGTTAAAAGAAAATCATAGGAGCGGGCAAGCACATAAGTGCCGCGTGGTTTACAAATGGGTGGCAAGTGCAAAAGGCCCTCCATCATCCACTTCAGTCAAATTATCCTTAAGACAGCAAGAAATTGGACGCTCTTGACGACACACACACACACCTGTTGCCCCTGCAGCGCAGCTGCAAGGTTAGGGATGCCTGCTCCACCTCCAGCTCCCCCTGCTGCTGCAGGGGGAGCGCGCACCTCTGGCAAGGGGACGCCTGAGGTCAAATACTCCACAGCTCGCTCTGGGTTGTTGAAGGCTGCACGCATTGCACGTACTACCTGCACGAGCACGGTAGATGTGTGTGTGTGTGTGTGTGTGTGTGTGTGTGTGAGCGCGCAAAGTGCTTGTTTGTGCTCTTGTGTGTGTGTGTGTGTTCACCTGCCTCTCCCAGTCCACCTACACAGCAGCAATGACTTTGTCAGGAAAACTCATTTCCATTTGAAGTTGAAAGCATTTTTGATGTCAAAAGAAGAAAGGGTGCTCAGGTGGAAATAGCATGACATTGGCACCTCGCTGGAGCTCCCAAAACAGCACTGGAAAAACGGGAAGGGCGACCGAGATGGTTAAAAAAAGGGGACAGCACTGCCGATGCACTGATAGTCGTGAGGCTGAGTTCACGAGCCATGCTGACATGCTGACACAAGCGGGAGCAGAAAAAGAGCATGCCCCAAGCACCTTGCTTGGCTCTTGCTTCTAGCAGCTGCTTCACAGCCCACTTGCTGCTCTTTTATGTGAGGATTGAGGAAGTGAGCGATGCTGATGTGATGACACAAGCGGGAGCAGAAAAAGATAATGCTACAAGGACCTTGCTACTGGTCCACCTGCATGTTTTGCTACCCAAAACGGTTAAGCTTTCGACGAGGGCTCTGTGATATAGCGGCTCCTCTTCAGCCCACTTGCTCCAACCGCCAGGAGGCTCACTGCTGCTGGCGCTTCAAGCATGCGGAAGCGCCTCTGCTTAGAGGAAATAGTATGGCAAAATAGGAGCACTCAAAAACAGCAACCTCATCCGCCAGTCTTGACGCAGACTCGACCAAGCTAAAAAGCAAATCAACCATTTCAAATGAGACCTGGCTAACCCCGCAAGCTAACAGGCACTCCCCTGTTGCTTTTGCTAGCGGAAAGTGGGAGTCTGAGTCCCCTGTACGACAGCCCCCAACAGCTGAACAAGTCTTGATGATTCCGCCTCTGCGCCCAGAGCCTTCTTGCTTAGCAGCTCCTCTGTCCCATTTTGTAAACGGGCATCCACATGACATGCGCAGCTGCTTGTGGTATCTCACAACTCAACACCTCACTCTCCGACACCTCACTGTGTCTCATTCACCTTCTGGAAGGCCATCCAAATGATGTGCGCAGCTGCATTCAACACTCAATATGCCTCCTGAATGATGCCTGCCTCGCTCTGAGACACCTCACCATGTCTCTCGCATGATGCCTGCCCCACTCTGTGACACCTCCTGCGTGGTGCCTCCCTCTGTGACACCTCACCATGTCTCACGCAAGCTGACAACTAGCACCACCTCAAGGCCCATAATTTCATGACATGCACACACCCCTAGGATGTGTCCCGCAAGAGGTGTGCGGCACGCTGGCACGGGCACACACACACGCACGCACACACGCACGCACGCACACACACACACACACACACACACACACCTGTTCCCTCTCAAAGCCCATCTCGCAAATGCTGTTGATGGCGCCCTCCAAGGCGCCCCCCGACAGCAGGCCAGAATCTGCTGCTGCTGCTGGAGTGGCTGCGGGGCTGGCAGTAGCAGCAGCAGGCTGGGCGGGAGTGGGTGTGGCTGCAGCAATACAGCACGCAGGCAGGCAGCTCTGTCAACATTTTACAAGAAGAGCCTGCTCTTGGGCTTCCAGAGAACTGGCGCAAGCTCAGAGGCAATGGCGCTCTTGCAGGGGGAGGCTGTGGCCATGCCAGAGCCTGCTGCTGCTGCTGCTGAAGTGAAGGCGGGGCTGGCAGCAGCAGCAGCAGCAGCAGGCTGGGCAGGACTGGGAGAGGCTGCAGCAACACAGCAGACAGACAGGCAGGCAGGCAGGCAGAATTGTTGGCAACCACACTTTTATTGACGAGGCATGAGGCGAGCAGGGCTGGCACCAGCAGCAAGCAAGGTACCTGCAGGTGGGCCTGTGTGATTACGCTGGCTGCAGGAACAGGCTGGGTGTTCCAGCGTGTGTTTTTGTTGGGCAACAGGGGGTCAACAAGGAAGGGTCAATGGTGGATTTTACCCATGAGGTCATATAGGTGGAAGGCTGTGCTGCTGAGCACAACAGCATGAAAGACAGGCTAGGTTGCATGCTAGGTTGCTAGGTTAGCACTAAGCCCAAATCCTGCATTGAGTGCCAGTAATCTGCACCGAGAGGCCACTGCACTAAACATGGTCAATCTAAGTGGGAGTCCATGTGGCTGCAGCAAGCTCAAGCTGCATAGTGGCAACGCTGAGGGGGACACAACTTGCTGCAATCCATGATTGGTGGCAGCATTTCAGCATGCACACAAGAGCGCCAGCAGGATCCCAGCATGGGAGGTGGGATTGGATTGGGCAGCACGTCAGCGTGCAGACAAGAACGCTGGCAGGACCCCAGTGTGGGAGTGGATGTGGCTGCAGCAACCGGTATACTTCATGTCACGGCTCACTGCAGCTCTCGCAGCGAGAGATGGCTGCAGCAACCGGTATACTTCATGTCAAGGCTCACTGCAGCTCTCGCAGCGAGAGATGGCTGCAGCAACCAGCATATCCTGTTTCATGAACCCTGACAGCTTGCAGCAACAAGCATCCACGCAGCAACAGATGGCTGCAGCACTCAGCATATCCCATGCCATGACCCATGACAGCCTGCTCATGCACACTTGTGCACATCTTCAATCCCTCCATGGTCATGCACAGATCTTCATGTCATGTACATGCAATGGCATTTGTGTGCATTCATTATTTTGTCCGCAAATGCGTCACATGCATCCATGCGTTGTTTGTGATCAGGCACGGGGCTTGTTCGTCTGCCCAGCCATAGGTGGAAAAAATAACAGATGTATCACCAGAGCGTGAAAGTGAAAGCCGATGAAAATGCTGCTGCTTCTGATGATTCATTGGAGCTGTCGTTTCCCATTGGAATCCGCAGCATGAGAGCATAGCAGCTTGAAAAACTGTCAGGCTAAATCTGACAAAGGTGACAAAGCAAAATGAGCCTAATCCTTTCCATGGCTTCCTTTGTGAGTCCGCATGGTGACACAGCCCAACAGACAGAAAGGCTTGCCTCCTGCAAGAGCATCCCCCTTGCAGCAGCCCTTACGTTCGATAAACAAGGCTTAGGTTCATTTTAAACACACATTCTCCGCATTGCAGTAGTCATGAGACAGGTACGAGTGTTGCACGCAAGAAGGGAGGGGCCACGGTACCACAGCAGTATGCTCTGGAGCACACATGCACAACCGCGAAACAGGTTATGCATGCTCATGCACAAGGCAACACACCAGAAGCTCGGACTCACCAGCAGCAGGTGCGGCAGGGGGTGGGGCTTGGGGTGCTGGTGCAGCCTATGAGCATGTGGAAGGGAAATCCGGGCGATGTGCGCAACAGTCCTGACTGTTATGACAGCTTCTTCTAGTGGCAGCAGATTTTGAGCAGTAGCTATGGGATCAACAAGCCTGCTTGTTGCTGTGCTGCTGGAGCATAATGTGCCACATGTGCATACCCACAGGTGTTGGAGCGGGAGCAGCTGCTGCTGGAGCTGCCTGGGCTGCAGGCTTGGGCTTAGGCGCAAAGACCACGATGAAGCCATCCTCCGAGAGCCCCGCCTCGGTCAGGTTCAGCGCGTCCTTGTCCAGCACCTTGCCCTTGTACACCAGCTTCATGGTATCCTTCGACAGCCCCCGCTCCTCGCACACCTTGTCCTTCACGGATCCCACGCTGCTCGCGGCCTCGAACTCATTGCTGAACGTCTCACCGCTGACGGTCCTAAACGTCAACTTCATACTTGCATGTAACGATATAAACAGACTATAGAATAGAATAGATAGATGATGCATTCGGGCGCATAAGTTTTTGGGTGAGGGACAAAACCAGAGACAAAGCACCTCTTTGCACACTGCACCTCAGCTTATAATTCATAATGCAGTTGAATCCATATGTTACACTCATCGCGATGACACTCTTAAAGCAGGGGGTTGTCCCGAGGTGGTTTGCCCCTAAGGAGCAGTTAAAAGCTCTGCCTCAAGCCCCAAAGCTTGGCTCTCCTTGCCTTGCATGCTCAATCCTGGGGCATTTACCTTGAACATGTTGCACCAAGTGTGCACATTCCTTTCCAAGCTCAGCTAGCTCTGTAAGATTTTTCCTTATTGGCTCAGGTCTCCAAATCAAGAAGTCAGGGAATGGCTCAGATGATTTCTTCATACCTGTTGAGCAGACCTGCAGCAAGGGGACAACTAAATATGAGTGCCTAGCACCTGAACAAACACAGATAAGAGATGTTGATGCTGTGGCGCACTGCAACAAGCGGGTTTGGCTGGAGATTCTAGCTACTGACAGATATGATGCAGATTCTGGAGAGTCGGCTTGACTCTTGCTTGCTTGGCTTGCTGGATAATGCTATTGGTAATTAGGCTGGACTTGGTATGCTGGACTGATGCACTTAACTGGCGTGGCACTGCTGGCTTCCTCCTCCAAGGGCTAGGTGAACTTACACATGGGCTACTTTATTAGGGGCTTAACTGGGTTTACAAAGATGACAAGAACAAGATGGTGTTACTACGAGTTCCTACGTGCAGTATAATTCTCTCAACACCGCCTCAGCTGTGTTGCCACAAGGATAAATACCACTGTCCAACTAACTCAACTAACTTGCAGCACACTCTCGGCACAGCAGACTATTGTCGTGACAGCACCAGGCCTATCAGCCCAACAGTGTGGCTGCCGGTCCTTCTCTAAATCTGTAAATCTTTTTATGCTTCAGCTAAGCTGCCCTCGTAGGCAGGTACAGCTACTTAGTGTGTAACCCTTTCCTTTCCTAATGAGGAAGCAAGAAGCAGCACAACTCCAGCCAGGCAACTTCATGAATTGGACATTCAAAACCGCCATATCCACGTAGCTTTTCTTTAAAGAAAAAGAAAAAAGAAAAAACTACGTAGGCAGAGAAAACTCTCCCTACATCAATTAAGGAAAGAGAGACACATTGGCTCAAAGAGCCGTGAGTCTCCCTCACCAGAAGATGAGAGGGGAGTTAGTGTGGATCGGGTGGGTTTCTGGCGGCACGCTGCTCCAGGGCACCAGTGTTATGATGAGTGTTCTTATATTCAATGGCACGTCTGGTAGAGGTGAGTTTGTGCGCAAATTGTACAGAATGGGCATGGAGTTTTCTTGCAAGTGTTTCAGATCTCTGTGAGTCGATCCCTAATTTTTTAAATTGATCAAGGGTATGGGCAATGTAGATAGTCCCACCCACACCCAGGAGGATAGGGTGGATATTATTCTCTGTACCTTGGAGTTGTTTGCACAGTTCGCTGTGTTGTTGCTGCGAGGCTTCTAGCTGGGCACCAGGCCTCGTATCTTCACAGTATTTGATCTCTATTAAGTGAATATAGCGGGCTGGAGTTGTATTTCTGTATTTCTTTTCTTTTTTTTTAACATTTTCTATCTCTTCTTTCTAGCCCAAGTTTTGTGAGTTGAGCATTTTTTGGCCAGGCCTGGTTACAGGCCTCAGTCACTGAGTGTTTCTGCTCAGCTGTCCTTGTAGGCGGATATCGCGATGTAAGCTTTTTTCGTTTGTTTCTGAGCTTATGGACATTATGTTGGCTGGCAAGGACCAGTCACAGGCCGATCAGCCGAACAGTCTGGCTGAAGGTCCCCCTGTGTAAATCTAAATCTAAAAAGTACATCTGTGCTTATTGAAGCGTATCCTTGGGCTGTACATCTGTGCTTATTGAAGCGTATCCTTGGGGTAAAGCGCACCACTCCTAATTGGTCTGTACTGCACGAGTGTGGGCATGAACCTTTACAGTTCTATTGGTTTCGTGCAGCAGTTAGGTTTTACAATGCTTTACTGCGCAGCAACAGCACAACACTCAGTAAGGTACTGCAAGCAGATGTTGAAATGAGCAGTCTTTCCCATAAATGCTGGACTTCAGAATTTTTGGCTGCCTGCACAGACTTGGACAGGTGCAACGTGTTTACTCATTGTGTTCGGTCAGGGCAGCCTATAGTCATGAGGGAGTTTGTTGTTGATCTGAGAAAAAGGCTGCGAGGTGTGTGGAATGCTGATGCCTTGGCAGAACATGGTGACCACACGAACAAATTAGCCAAATATCATCACTGGATGGCACTTCCTTTGAGACCCTTGTCTGTTCATGGTGCGCCCTTTTCTGTCCCCAGGTATTTGCATCTTGATTTGGGCAAGCGCACGCTAAGAAACATAGCACGTTTTCGCTTACATGCTCATACTTTAAGAGTTGAGACATCACTTTGGCAGGAGCACACATCAACTTGTGATAAATGTGAACAAGGACTCCAAGATGAAAAGCATGCCGTGTTCCTTTGTTCTTGCGCTTCTGTGTGTTCTCTACGAAGGGCTTATGCACAAATTTTTTCTGACTTCCCCTCGTCTTATAGAATTTTTTTGGACGATTCAGGCACTTTCTACTATTCTCAAGCTAGCTCTGAGGATACTATTCATTTCTTGCAGAAGCAAACCAACGAGACTTATCGCTGTATTTCTGATCTCATGGATATTTTTTGTGCTGTTGGATCAGTTAAGCAGACCGAGCAGCCAAACTACCTGGCTGAAGGTCAAATCCCATTGTAACTCATTGTAAATCTAAAAAAAAGTCTGTCACGATGTAACCTTACCTTTCAGCAACTCTCCAATTTTCCGCTAGCCCTTTCTGTTCCTGCTTTGTGGTGGAGGAGACATCCGGCTCTTTTGAGCCAATTTGCCCCCCTTTCCTTAGTTGATGTAAGGAGAGGTTCCTCTGTAATTTTCTATATGAATTTTCTCTTCTTTCCTTTCCTAAGGACAAGCTCTGTATCCCACTGCAACAAACAGAGACTATTGACTTGAAATTATGTATCAATATCACCTCCATTTCTTCAAACTAGAATGTTGTGCTAGATGTGCTAAAGCCATGTCCATTACAACTTTTTAGCTTCAAAGCGCTTTTTGTCGCGGGTAGTTGATCCTCCTATGGACAATTGCTGAACACATACCTCAATGCTATCCTGGCAAGCATGGGGCTGTACATGAATGTGGCATGGTTTTTTGAGAAACAGTTTGAGCAACTTCTACGCCTCCCATATATCTCTGTTTTTTTTAACAGTGCAAAAACAGTTGTAGACTTCAAGCTTTTCTTTTAGTTTCAAGCTTAGGTCTGGTTTGGTTGCAGGCATCTCTTTATGCTTCAGCTAAGCTGCACTCGTAGGCAGGTACAGCTATGTACCCCTTTCCTTTCCTTTCCTGTGGACGGCTGGCTTCACAGGCAAGGCAAGAGGAAAAAGGGCTTCCGCTGCGACAGCAAGGAAACTTGATAACCACACCAAAGCAGGCAGGGGCAAGGCCGCAGCCAGCGAGGGCAGCAAGTAGGCGCCTCTGGGTGGCTGTTGGGGAGATAAAACCGTAAGCAGCAACATCAAACCCCAGCATGCCACTCAACAAGGAGGCCAGGCTGGTGGTGGCGCAAAAGGATGCTAAGCGCAAGAGGCTGATTGGTCCTCTTGTAGGTGAAAGGGAGTTGACTTACCCAAGTTGAAACAATAACATGCCACTCAATGCACCCATTCACCACCACCAAGACCATGCTCATGCAAATAAGGCAAAGCTAATGAGGCTGCAGCCGATGGACAGCCAGGTCATGAGGCGCACGCAGTACACGGCTTCCGCAAAGTTCATGAACAGTCCGCTGTCATAGAAGAACAGCACTAAGCTGTTGAGGGAGGTGGTGTTGGAGTTTTGGGGGATGATGGTGGCTATACTGAGCGCGGCAAAGATGTAGGGATTGCGCAACAGAAGGAGGCCAGCGTAGATTCCCACAATCACGAGGTAGGTAGGGTTGAGGCTGATCTGCAAAGCAGAGGGACCAGGCAGGTGCAGTTGGTCAATGCATCTAGAATTTCCGTGGGCTTGAAGAGCCACTGTGCATGGGAATCACACATATGGAAAGACAAGACGCTGAGCCACTTTACGATGCCCTAAAGGACATTATGTGCAAAGCTTCATAATGAGCCAGTGACCTGCAAGGGGACTGCAATAAATGGATGCAGACGGTGTAATTCACCCTTGAACCACTCCTCTGGCACCTCTTGATCCCTTAAGGGGCCTGACCAATCCCTTTCCTGCCTGGACGATCCCTTCTTGGTCTTGCCGTCCACTCTCACTTTGATTTCCGGGCAAGCACCTTGGCCATGTGACAAACCACAATGACATCGGCTACTGAGCCTAAAATCAGAACTCAAAGGAAGAGTGGCGCCACATAAGGAAACAAAGAACTTTCAGAGGACTAATATAGTATGCTAGGAAGCTGATTCCTTGCCCTACAAGGAGAGTTATGATGCACAATCGTACAATCCGACTTAGAAATTGGGAGATGGATCCTATCCTCAACCAGACATGCAGCAGCAGCTTTTGAGAGCAGCTGGTCCTTGTTTCTTTGGCTTGCATCAACCATATTGCTTTTCCAAGCTGCACAACCAATAACCATCGAGCGAGGTGAGTTTTGCCTGAGCAAATGGCTTCCTCATTTTCTACGCTGAGCATGCAATCCATTGTTCTTCTATCTCAATAAAGCTGCAACTCTCTACCTGCGTGTCACGCTGCCCTTGCCCGCCTGGCCTGTCTCTATTTGGGCCTGCTGCCACGCTGCAGTCCCTTCGCTGCCTTTGTTGACTGCGGCCCAAAGGCTCCATAATCACAGCTGGGGTTGAACTTCGCAAGTGGGTTATCTGTAGGAAAGCGATGACAGAGGCAGAGCACGAGCAAGGTGAGGCCTGTGCAAGGGAGCTCCTTGAGCCGTGCCAGCTAAGCAGTGGTGCAAGTTGCATGCCTAAGTTGTACATTATCTTCAGAGTAAGCTCGGTGAAGAGCAGACTCGTGCTGCAGGCTTATGGTCATGACAAAGGGTCAGCTTGACGTTTTGCCCTGTACACCTGACTTGCGCACTGGTGTGTAAAGCGCAAAATGATGGGAGGCGCAGCTTGGTTTTGAGCAGGTGTGTTACCGCCTGGCCTTGTCATACTTCCCTGTGGCACTCCTTCTAAAGAGGGGCACTGCTTGCAAACGTCAAAGCTGGTCATTGTTGATGTGGCAAGGCCATACTCTGCCCCCTGCTTCATTGAATTCCAAACCAAAATTCATCCATTCCCAAAGAGCAGACCACCCCACATTATTTGGACAATTGTACGCGTCTGAAGGCAAGCCTGTCACAAGACTTCTGCGTTCTACCAGCCAGAACAGAGATTGTTTAGGCTGGCGAGCATGCTGTCCCATGCGCACCTCATGGTTGAAATGAAAGAGCCCTCCCCGCTTTTGAAGCGGCAGACAATTTTATTTTGCCAGGTGTGCATGCTGGCCCATGCGCACCTCATGGTTAAATAAAAGAGCCCTGCTCTCATGCTCACAGCCAATTCGGCCCTTTAAAAATACCTCAATGTAAGGAGACCAGCTCTGGTCACGGACGAGTTGACTAGCATGCTCAACACATGTTTGCCCGCATCATCAGAACGCCCGCTGCCCAGGTAACAAGCAAGGGTACCACGTGTGCCATTGCTGCAGGAGTGACTTGTGAAACTGCCTCCCAAACCAACCTGTGAGTCTGTACTTGTACAGACATGGCATTCCCTGCTTCAAAAAGCTCCAGATCACCTACCTGGTGACTTGCACTCAGGCTGGAGCAGGGTTGGTCCTTGCATGGAGCAGCAGTCCTCAATCTTAAAAACCCAGCCAGTGGTGCTTGCAACTGCCTGCGTGTGCGTGTGTGGATGTGTGTGTGGACAGCACATGGTGCCACCCTCGCTCACCCGGACCACAAGCGTGAACTGCCAATGCCATGGAGAGCCAAAGGGTTGGTATTGGGAGCACCCACTCACCTAGTGCTGGTTGTTAGCTGTGGGCAGGAAGTAGAAAGGAGGGCCATGGTTGTCTGTTGCGGTAGGCCTGCGCCTCAAGGCGCTGTGCTGTGCGTTGATAGACTGAAGGTGAACTCTCTCCGAAACTAAATTATAAAACGAAAGCGTGTTGGTGTGGGGCGGAGAAGGCGGCAAAGGTGGTGAGCGTACCGGATGTGTGCAAAAACAAATTGAACTCTCGACGCGCCGTTATTCAGGGCTGCACACAGACGCACACGCACGCGCAAAGCAAGTGAGGGATGCGTGAGTAGAGCAAGGAGACTGGTGCCGAAGAGGAGCAGAAGGCGTTGACCCAAAATCAGCCAAGCAGTCCTCCTGGACCATCCGCAGCAGCAGCAGCAGCAGTAGCGTGAGCAACAGCAGCAGCAGCAGCACGCCATGGCGCTGATGGACAGGAAGGCGCAGCTGATCAAAGAGTTCGACGACCAAATTGCCCCACAAAAGCTCGTGCTGGCAGGCAAACTCCCGGAGCTATTCAGCAGGTATTATGCCCCGCCTCCAGGCCTCCCGGTGCAGAATCCGCGGGTGCAGGCGGGTGCAGGGGGCGTGGTTGCAGCCAGCAAGGGGAGCAAGCGGGCACCCGAGGGTGGAGGAGGGGGAGGGGGAGGGGGAGGGGGGAGCAGCAAACGTGCGCGCGCCGGCCCGCCGCTGAGCGAGGAGGATGCTGTGCTGGATGCGTACTTGAAGGAGTGCAAGAACATGATCAACCGCAAGCTGTGGAACAAGAAGGAGTGCAGCGCATTCAAGGAGCCCGTGGACCCCATCAAGCTCAACATCCCGGACTACCACTCCTACGTCAAGTATCCCATGGATGTGGGCACGGTGAAGAAGAAACTGGACAGCCCAGGCGTGTACAAGTCGCCGCTGGAGGTGCGCGACGACCTCCGCCTGGTCTGGAAAAACTGCGCCACGTACAATCCGCCCGGCCATCCCGTTCGGAACATGGGCGACATCCTGGCTGCCGCATGGGAGAACGCTTGGGCGGAGTCAAACATGGAGAACAGGTGGAACCAACACCTTCTGCAAAAGGACCCCAAGGTAGGAGAGGAGGGACAGCTCCATGCTCCACGCGGCAGACACAGCATACATGGAAGGATTGGGGATAAGGAGGGAGGAGTAGAGGAGGTCGAGAAGAGCAGTGCACACAGAGGACGCATTTGCTGCTGCATGCATGAACCTGGGTGGCCTTGGGTGAGATGTTTGGCTAGGGGAAGGCTTCGCGTACATCAGCATGCTTTACAAATCATGCAGTGCATGAATACACACGAAAGTTAGTTCAGAGGACTTTTGTCCTGTTTTCCCAGATGGAACGTGCTTCCATGCATGATGAACACCATCATGGTAATGGCACAAGCGGCTCATGTCCGCATGATGAATGTTATCATGGTAATGGCGCAAGCGGCATTTCCTGCATGCACTCGTGTGTATCCGGGCACGGGAGGATGGGGGGGAGGCGAGGTTGCTGCTGGGAGGAGGGCCGAGCGTTTAGGAGGCCAGCATGGTCGGTATGCAGTGGTTGGGGTAGAGCTTGCTTGCCATCAGAAGGAACAGGTATGATTACACACACACTTTCATGCGTATGCACCATGTACGTAGGGCTTGGCCTTGCCCCACCGCGTCAACCAGCTCAGCAGCCAGGTCCGGTCCACTGTGCAATCAGCACAAGTGGGAGGAGAGCCCGACCCGAGTCAGCAGGTGTGTTAATTCGTGTGTGTGTGTGTGTGTGCGCGCGCGCGGACGTTCATGCACACACACACATGCGAGTGCCTGTTTCCCTACATGCTTGACATCTCCTCCCTTGCATACAAGCTATCATGAGCATTTCTGTGCAAGCATGGGCAGCACTTGTTGGCACCACCGGCCTCAATTCACTTGTCAAGGTGAATGGCAACCGACAGGCGTGCTCAGGGGCTCCACGCAAAGCCTTATGCTTCCCCACAAGTGGAAACAGGCCAAATGCTTCCCCATAGGTCGACTTGGCAGCTTGAGCTAAATTCCTGTCTGCACAGCTCTTGGGATACTGTGCTGCACCCTCTATAGAACCAGGACAGGTTCCATATTCTTATGCATGTTGGCCAGAGTTAGCCTCTTCAAGCTCACACCCTCATTGAGCTCACTCCCTTTGCTCTCTTGCTTGCTTGGCTGCAGATGTCCGACATAGAGAAGCGCAAGCTCAGTGTGGAGCTCAGCGAACTACAGGGCGACCAGTTGTTAGAGGTGCTGGATGTGCTGCAGGTTTGTGCAGGGGAAATTTACTCTGGGGGATTTTCTGAGGTGGCAGAGCGGCAACGCAACCTTGAACAAAGACTGTCACAAGAGGGCCTGGTATGTAGGTCTGACCCAACCAGGAAAGAAGGTCAGCACTGACATGTGCGCAACTTTTGGCTGCACGCACATGCTCAAACATACACATGCGCACACACACACATACACACACACCACTGTGCATGCGCGCATGCAGGCGGACCTGTCTGGGCGGGCAGAGGAGGAGGTGGAGCTGGACATGGACACGCTGCCCAATGACACCCTGTGGCGGCTGCACGCATACGTACGCAGCCTCTCTCGGCGAGCAGTGCCCCAAGCGGGGGCACCAAACAAGACGGCAGCAGCGGTGGGTGTTTGCCAGGTTACATGTGTGCGTATGTGTGTGATGCAATGGTTTTGTGACCATGCATGCCCATGACGAGTTTTGCAGACAAATCTGCGAGGCTCATGCATGTGCTTTGGTCAGAAATCCCCGACTCTTAAATATGTTAAGGAGGGTAATGAGAGCACCTTCATATGCCTGTGAGATAAGCTCGTCAGGAATGCTGATGGGTGCAGCTGAATGTGGATGCAACCCAACGCAGCCCAAACAAGCAGGGATGGAAGCTGGGTGTGGGGGCCTTACTGGGGGAGGGACGTTTTTTCCTTTGTGCTCAATGAAAAAGACGCAGTTGTAGCCCAGCAATTCAGCTGATGTAGGTGTGCCTCGCAATTTGAACAAGCTGCACAAGTGTTCAGCGAAGCCTGCCACCATCAGCAGGTGGAGGGCGAAAAGTTTTTGAAATTGAAAAGAGTGCACTCCGTTACGTTTTACTTACACACACGCGCGCACGCGCGCGCGCGCGCGCACACACACACACACACACACACACACACACACACACACACACACACACACACACACACACACACACACACACAGGTGGCTGAAGCGCCTGCTGGGGCAGCAAGCAGGCCTGCCCCAGAGGGCCCTGGTGCTGCAGCTGCTGGCGGGCCAGGCACTGCAGCTGCACCTGGAGCTGCAGGGGGTGCTGCCGTGGCTAATGGGGGGGAAGGGGTGCGCGCAGATGGGCATGCAGCAGTCGGGGAGAAGGGCCCACCTAGTACATCAAGGCAGAGAGAGGTGCGCCGTGTCTGTTGTCAGATGGTATCAGATGGTATCAGGTGGGCATGCAGCGGTAAGGGAGAACGGACTGCCATCTAGACAGAGAAAGGTGCGCGGTGCCTGTTGTCAGATGGTATCAGATGGTATCAGGTGGGCGTGCAGCGGTCAGGGAGAATGGACTGCCATCTAGACAGAGAGAAGTGCACGGTGCCTTTTGTCAGACGGCCTCCTGGTGGGCCATGTTGGCCCAGCGCATTCAGCATGCATGCATCATGAACTTCAGAATCTGTTGACCATCTTCGACCAGACGACCAGTGAATGGTTATTGGTCCCCCATTGCTGATTGGCTCAGCGCATTGAGCACGCATGCAATAGAGGACCAACGCATTGCGCCCATGGTGAATGAGCTCATGCACCTGCAGAGTGAGCATGTTTACTGGAGCATGTTCACCCCGCTTTTTGCCTTCTGTTAGCTGCTTGCTGCAGTGTACTTATTTACTGGAAAGACACTTTGTGCGGGCGTGGTGACTTCGGCATTCTAATCGTCATCCCGCGAGGACTCACAAAGAGGTGTTTGAGAAGAATCACCTAGAGTTTCTGGCAGGAAGGTCTGAATACCTCTGCTGGTTCGGCGTGTTCGTGTGTCTCCCAACTCTCCCTTCCGCTCATGCATGCTTGCATGCCCACGTAAATTGCTCGAAACAGGGTGATCTGGATATGGCAGAGGGGTTGCAAGGATGCTACCTATCTACGTGTGTGTGTGTGTTTAAACTTCCAGCCTCACATTTGCTCAAGCATGCTTGCACACCCGCGTCTCGTCTCCTGCAGGGTGATTTAGATATGGAGGAGGCAGAGGGGTCGCAAGGTGAGTGCTGGATTCAGGGCACCACTTTGGAGGCCGGCACAGGAGGGGCAAGGAAAATCGTGTGCAGTCTGTTGTGCAGGAGTGCTTGGGAAGCAGGGCTGTGAGCTCACGGTGTTTTTAAGGAGTCGGGCCGTCTAAACAGTTTGGCGGGTGTAGTTTCACGCAGCCGCCCTGGTGGGGAGGCATGCCTGCATGTCCTCTGTGTCCAACTTGTGCTGGGGGTTGAGCTTGAGGATGGATTCTCTATGCTTGGTAGGCTCTGCCATCCCTGCTTGCTTGTTGGATGCTATGTTTGCCTTTGTGCAAAGGTCCTGCATTGCATCCAACAAACAGGGATGGCAAAGCCGACCCTACTTGGCTAAACGCCTCCAATTGAATGGTGGCCTATGTGTAAAACTTCACATAACTTTCATTAAAGAGGAAAAAGAGACAAAGTTCCACGACATTCTGATGTAGACGCTGCCAGCAAACAAAAGCCCCAAGAACACTGGCAGGCAACAAAGTGTGAGCCCTTGACAGCACTCACCAGCCCATCTTGCACATTTTATAAAGGACATGTGAAGGCAACTAAGTGTGAGCCCTTTGACCGCTCTCACCAGCCCACCTTGCACATTTTATGAAGGACATTTGAAGGCAACTAAGTGTAAGCCCTTTGACCACGCTCACCAGCCCATCTTTGTGCATTTTGTGAAGGACATTTGAAGGCAATTAAATGTAGGCACTTGGACAGCACTTCAGCCCATCTTTGTGCAATTTATGAAGGCAAATGAGCAATGATAGCACACCGCATTCATCCTTCATCGTTATGTTGTGCACATCGCTCGTTGTGTGTGTTGTCCTTCAGGAAAAGGGAGTCCTTGAATGGCTAAGGTGGGGTCAACATGTTTAAGTAGGCCTAAGCATGGAAGTTTAAAAAAATCGAAGGACCATATGCATAAGGAGACGCCCTGCGTCAGTCTGGGGTGTGCATGTGGACCCTGTCGCATGTTTGTGCTCCCCACGCCCTATGTTCATGGTGGAAAAACGGATTTGCTGTGCGCAGGGTCGGACAGCAAATCAGACTCGCATCAAGAGTTCAAGGGCTCAACAATGGATGATCCCTCGACTCAAAGTGAGTGCCTGCTGAGTTCCACGTCATACATAGGATGGGACATCCTATGTGTACACACCACATGAATCACAAATGTGCTTGCAATGTAATTTGGACAACATACAGCGAGTCGAAGCAGAGTTTCCCAGCCATACGCATGTGTTTCAAATGGTCCTTAAACTCCATGGGAAAGGAGCTGCATGACCTCGCGCACTGGCCTTGCTCTCGGGTCTCACCGCATGTGTGATCAACTCTTCATGTACGCCTCTCCTGTGTGCGATTGAAGTGCTGCCCCTGGATGCTTTGTGCGGTAAGCCTGGAGCAGAGCAAAACCCCTGAAAAGTATCGCAAAGGAGGCTTGTAAGGGTGCTGCATGCGTTGCTTCTCGTTGAATGAAAGGGGTTACAAGGGGGATTGAATTGATTTCCATGCGGGCCGTAGAGGGAAACAGGCTAACTCCCAAGCAGGACGGAGCATTCAGTCCTGTGAGAAAACAGGAGCCCAGCCCGGGCTACCTCGTGAGCTAACAGGAAGACTTGCTGTCGTGCAGACTCCCGGGCTTCTGCTTGATTTGCACTTGCGCGTCAGGTGCTCTGTTGTCATGGTATCTCTGGGCTCGCTTGCGTGTACGGAATGTGTATGCTGCAATGGAGTCACTTTCTTTCCTGCGCTCGTTTATGCTGGATTGCACCCGTGCACTCATGCCCTGCTCATGGCGCAGTGCTGCTGCTCACGCACGCACGCGCACACACACACACACACACACAACCAGAGCTTCTAGGTATACAGCAGCCCAACCAGGGCACTCTGCATTCATCGTCTTCCTTTGAATCCAGGGATCCTTGGTGTCTTCAGAAGCCCAACCTGGACCCCCTTGCACCCTGTGCATTCCTGCCCTGCCTGTGCCGCGGTGCGCTGCTCACACACACACACACACACACACAGAGCCAGGGCACTCTGTACATTCATGCCCTGCTCGTGCCTCGGTGCTGCTGCTCACACAGATGCCCCTCAGTTCCCCAAAGACCGGCGGGTTGTAGATGAGTCAGCCACCGGCGCGGCCGAGCAGTCCACGATTTTAAAAGAAAAAGCAGGCTCGCGCAAGGTGTGGTGTGCGTGTGTGTGTTCCTGCTGTGGCCGGAGTGGGCAAGATGCGGCTCGCCCAAAGAAGCTGGTAGTGCTTGAGGTAGTGCTTGTCAGACGGGGACAAAGAAAGTGGAGGCAGGAGGTGTACCTGAGCATCAGACCCCATGAATTGCTGTGGAGTGGATGGGCAGGGAAGCACTCACCAAAAGATCAATCAGCACGCATCAGAGACGCTGCCCGGTGTGCATGCCCCCCTCACCTAGCTCCTCAGCTCAGCACGCTTTTGTTCCTTGCTACGATGGTTTGAGATAGGAGGATGGAGAGGCAGGAGACCACTGTTGAAAATGTCTGATGCGGAAAAGGCTGGCAGGATCCCTGCGCAGAAGGATGACCTACAACACAGTCGAGTATGAAAGGCAGGCCTCATAATGTGGCTGTCTTGAGTTCCTGGGTGTGAGTCCTGCTTGCTCCCCCCGGAAGGAGCCCCCCTTGCCAAGACGTAGTAAGGAGTCCTGCTGGAGTGAGTCCTTGCCCTGTGATGAGTCATGCTTGCTGAGACAACAGTAAGGGTCACAAGCACGCGTGGACACGTGCCTCCTGAGCAACGAAAACAAGGGCTCGTGCACATAGGAAAATGCTGTGGTTTGGGGCGCAGCCCTGTAATGAGTCATGCTTGCTGAGGCAACAGTAAGGGTCACAAGCACGCGTGGACACGTGCCTCCTGAGCAACGAAAACAAGGGCTTGTGCACAGAGGAAAATTGCCGCGGTTTGGGGTGCAGCAAATGTCCACGCTGCCATGCTGTGTGGTTTGTGTGTAATTACAGCTGCGGTTTGGGATGCGACAACTGTCCACACAGGCATGCTGTGTGGTTTGTATGTGATCACAGCCTTCAAAACTAGCATGCATGCACACCACACGCAAGTCCAGCACCCACACGAAACAACAGGTCTGTGTGTAGTGATATTCTCTTGTGGCCAGCACGCGCGCTCTCCGGGAGGCGCTCTAGAATGGCAGCACAGGAGTGATATGGAGCATTTCAGAAGAGGGTGCATTACTGGAGACACACCCGTGCCAACCACCTGTTCCCACAAACGCATGCTTTCAATCTCAAGGAACAGCTTTCAGCCTGCAGGCAGGCTGGCGTGCTCTCTTGCAAGTCGCGTACCTTATGGAATGGCATAATTGGAAACTTTGCCTTGCAGCTCTGAATCCTTCGGGTCAGGGCTGAGAAAGCTTCAAATTATGTCGTTTCAGTCCAGGTCCCCTGACAGCAGCTGCACCTGACAGAAGGCTCTAACGCAAGGAAGGGTTGATGAGGAGGCCTACAGCCCAGTATCCTGGCAGATTGGGCCTGCATGCTAGGAAGGTGCACTTGCATGCAAACGCATGAATGCATGGGTGTGGCCTTGTGCCCTCTGTGTGTTTTCCAAAGAGTCCAGTGATTGTTGAGCTTGAGGCGAAACATACACATGCACGCTCACTTTCGTACATGCAGCCGGAGGTGCAAGTCAATGCTGCCAACTGGAATGTGTCAGCGCTGCAGCAACCAGAGGGCAACGAGAACGAGGAGAACGAGGAGGCAGCGGATGATGAAGTGTGGAAGCAGTTCCAGACAATGGACGAGCAGAAACGGAAGCAGGTGCGCACCCATGTGTTTAATACAGAAGCATGGGGCATCCAGTCAATACGCACGACTGCTAGGCCGGAAAACGTGTCCCATACATGCTTTAGTGTTCCGAGCTGCTGTGGTGCGTCTTGTACTCCACAGCACATAAGTGAGGTGGGTAGGCCACATCCCCCTTGACTTAGTCCGTGTGGCCCTGGGCATTGTGTACTGCACCACTGTGAGGTGGTGCATGAATGGGTTGTGCGGTGCAGACTGACCAAGACACCCCATCTGCCCACTCACCCATTAGCAGCCACGTGTCTGATCCACATGGATGTAGCAGCTAAGAGGAGGTCAGGTGTGAGTGGGTTGTGCAGGTTTGGCTGCCAGGTGGTTGTGAGCACAGTCTCGCTTTTCTTTTGCCTGTGGCTGTGCGGTGCAGGCTGAGGACCAGAAGAAGCTGAAGGAGCAACAAGAGCAGGAAATGCTGAGGGTAGGTGCCCGCCAGAAATGTGTGTGTGTGCACCAACAGCTCTTGGGAAGAACGGGATAGAGCGGTTTCTGTGCTGCTCTAGGGTCTGGGGCAGTCCTCCTGAGGTGTGGAAACTTTCCCTGGGAAGGAATGCCCTGGCTTTGTATGCTCTTTGGGAACTGTTAGTTGGAAGTCATTTGGGCTATGAGGTCTGTGCTCTGTGACCAAGATTGTTGATGCCAGTCTGCGTACACGCATTGCCGTCCGGGAGCTGTGCCCTGCAAGCTCTGTTTATGGGGTGCTCATCCATTGTGCACACCTGTGTTTTGCTGTTGTACCTTGTTTGTGCTCACACACTCACATGCTCTCACATAGTTGCCGCACATGCTCACGCACAGCTGTCGCATCCATACCTGGGTGCGCACGCTCACATTGCTGACACCCTGTCTGTATTTGCATGTAAGGGAAAGGCAAGGGAAGGGGGGGGGGGGAAAGAGGAAGGGAGAGAGAGGGGGGGTTGGTGGTGGGGTAGGGGAGGGAAGGGCTGCTTTTGCCCATGGATGCCGCTCTGCCTCCGCTGTGCTCAGGTCAAAGAGGCAGAGCAGGAAGCTGCGCGGAAGGTGCAGCAAGAAGCTGAGGAGCGGGAGCGCAAGCTCAAGGAGGAAGAGGAGCGGGTTGCGCAGGAGCAGCAGCGCGCACGCATGGAGCAGTGTGACAAGGAGGTGGATGAGATCAAGGTGGGCGGGTGTGTTTGTGTGTTTATTTGTGACAAGGAATCAGATGTCTCTAAGGTCTGGGCTGGTCTGCGCAGCATTTTGACTGTGGCTTCGTACAGAGTGGTTTGTGTATGTTTACTTGTGACGAGGAATCAAATGTTTGTAAGGTCTGGGCTGCGCTGCGCAGCATTTTGACTGCGGCTTCGTACAGAGTGGACTTGGAGCCTAAATGAAGATCAAATCGCAAACTGCAGTGAATGTGCTGGAAGAACTGGACAAGCATGGTACATGGAAGCGACTCGCTCTGCACTCCTGCATGGGGGAAATGAGATTAAGGCCTTAGAAATGGGTCAGGGGCAAGCTCTGAAGCAATTCAGGCCGCTTCCGTCGCACACCTTGAGAGGTGGGTGCAGTTTGCTGTGCTCAACACCTGCCTCCTTTTTAGAGGGCAGCTTGGAGGGTTTCAGGTCATTCCTAACCCACAAATGTGAAGAAAGCGCGGTCATTTGTTTACAGAGAACTGAAATGCGCTCATGCACGTAAGCGCGCGCACGCACAAACGCATGGACATGCATGTTGGGGTTTAAGATCATCACATAAGAGAGCACGCGCGCGCTTACACACATGCACACACACACACACACACACACACACACACACACACACATGCTCATTCATGTTGGGGGGTAGGGACAGCACATAAGAGAGCAGCAATCAATACTCAGCAAAAAAAAATCCAGGGTACCAACTGACTACTTATTGTTTCTGCACAATAATGCCCAATGTCAGCAATATCTCAACAAGTCCAGTTTGTATACAATTGCCAACACCGATTTGTGCATGCACACACACACGCGCGCGCACACACACACACGCACACACACACACACACACACACACACACACACACACACACACACACACATGCAGGCGCGGCAAGGCACTGCCAACCTCATCCAGCAGAATGACATGCAGTCTGCGCTAATGCAACAGCCAGGCGGCAATGGTGGTCTGGCGGCTGTGGGACTGGTGTACAAAAATGAGGATGAAGAAGTCAACTTTGATGACGAGTAGGGCCTGGCATGCAGTGAGCATTATATTATATGTTATATAAAAAACCATGAACGCCTGCCTGGACTTTTCCGGCATAGAAGAGCTAGAGCACTGTGACGTGTGGATGCGTGCACATGCGTGTTTGGTGGGTGGTGTGTGTGAGGTAAGCCTGTCCGGCTGAAGTGTGCAAATCACTTGCTTTGCCAACACTCAGCAGGCTGCTGTGCCAAAACTGGTACACACCAGCAGCATGATAAAAACTTCCAATTACTTTGACCTATATCTAGCAAGAAAATTGACAGTATTTCTAATGAACGCTGACTTGCTATGACCCTTTTGACTTTCCATTTCTTATGACCTGCTTGGTGTGTGTAAACGTGATGGAGGCTTCTTGTGTACCTTCTTGTGTACCGGTAGCTCATAATGTAAGATGCAGTATCCTTGATTCCAGCTTCTATCACCCAGGTGATCCGCATTCATACAAGCAACTATATTTAATAATTATTATTAATAGAATGGCCAAAGTCACTTGTCAGAGGAGGAAAGAAGGGTAAGGAAGAATACAGACGGATTCAAAGCTGCACCTGTCAGGAAGGCAAGGGAAGTGGCGAAGGTTTAGATTTAGATTTAGATTTACACGGGGGGACCTTCAGCCAAGGGAAGTGGCAAAGGAAAGGAAAGGGTTACAATGAGTTACAATGGGATTTGACCTTCAGCCAGGTAGTTTGGCTGCTCGGTCTGCTTAACTGTTCCAACAGCACAAAAAACATCCATGAGATCAGAAATAAAGCGATAAGTCTCGTTAGTTTGCTTCTGCAAGAAATGAATAGCATCCTCAGAGCTAGCTTGAGAATATTAGAAAGTGCCTGAATCGTCAAAAAAAAAAATCTATAAGACGAGGGGAAGTCAGAAAATAACTGTGCATAAGCCCTTCGAAGAGAACACACAGAAGCGCAAGAACAAAGGAGCACGGCATGCTTTTCGGAAAGGGTTACATAGTTGTACCTGCCTCTGAGGGCAGCTTAGCTGAAGCATTAGCTGAAGCAGCAAGGAAAGGAAAGGGTTACAGAAGCAAAGAAGGCCTCCAGTCAAAAACGACTGACTGCTGGCCTGCTCATAAAAGGGTTACAAGGGGTTGGCCTACAGCCCGAAACTCTGGCTGCTCGGCTGCTGGTGGAACTTACTCAACCACCTTCAAAAATTGAAACGAACTCTGATGAGGGTTACAAGGGGTTGGCCTACAAGGTTTACAAGGATAAGGCCTTCAGTCAAGAAGTGCGACTGCTAGCCTGCTCATAAAAGGCAATCAATTCATGAAGGAAATAAGGGAGTTTATTGTTGTTCTGGTTCAAAAAAGCAAACACATCATGAGATTCTGCCTGTGAGAACAAGGGAGCATATTTCCTGCGGAGAGAGACCACCTGGGGATGTGTGCAATGGAAGAGGACATGTTGTTCATCCTGGACATCGTCATCAGCCTCACAAAGGTCACAGTTTGGGGAAGAGCTGTGATTCCAAGTTGCTGTCTCATAGCGAAGGGTGTGAATGCGGAGTCTAAACCGAGCCACGCTGCGAATGACATCATGGGGGAGGTCAAGGAACATGTATTTGGGGAGGCTATAAGGAGAATGCATAACCAAGGCTCTTGTAGTAGGAGGAGCACACCACTGGTGATAAGTTAAGCGTTTACTGTTGCGCTCTCTAGGGTGTGTGTTGGAAAAAGGCTCCCAATATTGTAGGTGCCTGGTCCTGAGATCTACAACAAAACGACTAAGATCAATGGGCTCACAATTCAGCAGCTTCTGTTTGAAAATATGGGAGTGTGGCAAACCATCCATGGCTGATAGAACATGGGAAGACCAGCAATCATCAGATCTCGGGCTCAGCCGCATGTCAGCCTGCAAAATCTTTTTCATTGTGGAGCTGTTGCATCGTGTCAAGGACTCCTTTACAACTCGGAGTTGTAAAAACGCATTGCTGCCTGGAACCAATTGAATTGTAAGGGCTCCAGACCACATTCCCGCATGATGCACCAAGAGGGAGTAGTGTCCCTGACCCCCAAAGTTCTTTTAAGCACTGTTAGTAGCCACTTCTGTATGGGATTGTCCATCTCTTTGCCTTGCCGAAGGTAAGGGGTAGCCCAGATCTGACTTGCATACATGCCAGCAGGGATTGCATATGTCTTGAGGAGCCAAATCTGGGCGTGTAATCTGTTGGCAAGGTCGTGCTCCTGAACAAACTTTTTGACTCGGAGAGTACCAGCTGTGAATGGTCTCAATGCTGCATCGGCCGCAACATCCAGATTGATTGTTTTGTCACACACCATGCCGAGATATTTGAAAGTATCTGTGTAGGGGAGCTGCGTACCATTAAAGTAAAGTGGGGGCAGATTATCAGACCTGGAATTGAAGCACATCACCTCAGATTTCAATGTGTTGACAGTCAGCGATTTCCTTTCAGCATAGGCTCTCAATTTGTTTAGCATGGTCTGCACGTTGGTATGGTCATTGGACATGAGAGAGAGGTCATCAGCGAACAGTAAGTGAGTCACCATGAAATTGGGAATACCGGTGAGCGCACCCTGCACCCCTTCAGCCAGACAGTCAATGTCGTTCAAGTCAATTGAAAACAGCAAGGGGGAGAGAGGGCACCCTTGTTTGACCCCAAATGATGGCTGCACATTTGCTCTCTTGTCCCCATCCAGCAGCGTGTACTCATCCTCATGGTATAAGTCTTTCAGGATAGAGACAATGTGGTTTGGCATCTGACAGTTGTGTAAATGTTCCCACAGCTTGCTCCTTGGGATGGAATCATAAGCTTGCTTGAAGTCGATGAAAGCAGTGTACAATCGTGATGATCCCCCTTGTACTTTTTGAGCTGCATCTCGCAAGTGCCGCAGGATGAACAGGGGTTGCAGTGTACTACGGCCCGGGTAGAAACCAAACTGTGTGTCCGGAATTTTGCTGTGTTGGCTACACCAGTCTTGAATCATGGAGCGCAGCAGGTTGGCATACAATCTGTACAGCGTGCCACTCACTGCAATCATCCTGTAATTCCCTGGATCTGTCACTGGGCCCTTTTTGTGAATTGGGGTCAGCTTGGCCTCTTTCCAAGACCTGGGGATGTGGGCTTTCGTGATGAACAGCTTGAACATTGCAGCAATGTGAGGGGCCAGTACATTGACATTCTCCCATCCCCTACCACGTTGTTTGGGCACTCGTTTGAAAGCACGTTTGATGAAGGTAGGAGTGATTGTGTCAAACCCAGAAGAAGAAGTGGTTGGCCTACAGCCGGAGAATCTGGCTGATCGGCTGCTGGTAAAACATTTTCACCCGGCATCAAAAATTGAAACCAGTTCAGACAAAAAATTTGGAAATCTGTGCGTCTTAAGTTAGGAAAGTGTTGACCTTGAAATCAGTCAAAATGTGAAAGCTCGCCAAGAAAGGAATAAAATCAGTGTTTGGAAGCTGGGCAAAAGTATGTAATGGTTTAAAAAGATCAATGAACAGGTCCTTGTATTTTCTGCGCAGCTCACACAATTCACAGCAATTGCAATAGAAAAGAACACGTTTCTCGTCCTGGACTTCAGCGCATCCACACTTATCACAAATATCTGAACCACCCAACCATTTACAGGATTCGACCTCCAGATCCCCATTAGGATATTCTTTTTATAGTCCTCGTGGTGGAGGGGACTCACGGCTCTTTTGAGCCAATGTGTCTCCTTTTCCTTAATTGATGTAGGGAGAGTTTCCTCTGCCTACGTAGTTTTTCTTTTCTTTTCTTTCGACTTTTAAGCAGTGGGCGCGAAGCCTAAACCTACTCACATTCCTCATGACTCCTTTATCCAGATCCTTAAATAAATATGACGGGGTACAGAAGGGTGTGCGTGCTGTTTGATTCAAAGGTTTCCCACACCAATGATGGTAAGTCACTGCTTTCCTGTTAATCTCTCGGGGATTGAGGGCATTCGCTTCCCTCCAGACCTTCTGCTGTTTGTACCTCAAATCCCCTATCCTGCATGGGAATCTTGGAAGCACTCAGCATTTTCCGTTTAAACACCTCCTCATTGCGCATGCCACTTAATGACTCAGACACATGTGCAGACCAACAGGACTCATCCATATCAGCAAGGTGTAGATCTGCCTTCAGCACTTGTCGTGGTGTCTCACTGTTAGAATTAAGCATATTGTTGAAAATTTTAACAGTAGCCCTAAAACAAGACAACTGTAAGGGCTCTTGACCACACTCTCTCAATACCGGCCAGTTCGTGGCAGTACTCTTCACACCTAGAAAACGCCTTAAAGAAAAGAAAAAGAAAAGAAAAAGCTACGTAGGCAGAGAAAACTCTCCCTACATCAATTAAGGAAAGAGAGACACATTGGTCCAAAGAGCCGTGAGTCTCCCTCACCAGAAGATGAGAGGGGAGTCAATGTGGATCAGGTGGGGTTCTGGCAGCACGCTGCTCCAGGGCACCAGGCCTAATTAGCTGTGCCATGGACCCTTTTTTTACTCCTACCGGATCACCAAATTCAGCACTTTGTGGCGATTTGGAGTCTTTTTACCAAAGAGCATCTTGGCATAGAAATTGGGAATGAGAAGACACAGTTGCTGGTCAGGTTCAGGATTTCAGCCATCAAGAAAAGTAAAAATGAGAAGAGAAACATTCAAAGGAAAACACCAAGTAGGTAGTTTATCATGCTGAATCACCGTCACTGCACATTTACTGTTTCAAAAGCAGGTAATACAATGAAATGCTTAAACGTCCAGGGTTGCCAATTTCCATGCAACAAAGGACGGGTAAACTCGAGCTGTTGGCTAGGTTTGCGAGTGTACCGACTTTGCTCTTCAAGCAACATGAAGAACTTCTTCATGTTGCTGCTAAGCTGCTCTTGGTCTTGCTGAACGGTGCTGGCTTGGCTGCAGCACACAGAGAATGTCTGGGGCAAACATAGCGTCCGGACCAGCTTCACCAATTTAGCGATACATCAGGGACAAGGCACCCCTGGCACAAGGCCAGGGATAACAGAAACAGCGCCAAAACTCAATGGAAGGTGGAACAGAAGGTTGAATAAGAGAGACCATCCAATAAAAGACCCCACTTAAATACAGGTCTCACCTCACACACTAGGTTGTGCAACAATTCAGCAATAACCACGTTTTAACGTGACAAGGTGCATGAAAGAAATACGAAAAGACTATTATATTAGGCAGTGAAAACGTTTCTTGCATCAATATTTAGATTCAACCAGGAAATACCAGAGGGGGCTATCTGAGGCCTAAAATTATGTATTTTTTGCATGTTCCTTTGCATATGGTCTCCATAACCGGGAACTCTGAAATTTGGGTCCATCTGGTAGCATCTTTCTATAGCACTAGGTTTTTAAGGTTCCCGGTTATGGAGACGATGCCTAATAAGCCACAGCGTAAACCCTAGTTTTCACCACCAAAACTCCATTTCTGACCACCCACTGCACTAAAATGGGTAATTTTTGGTGATTTAAGATGCTAGTTACAAAAGAATATCATTGCAAAACAATGAAGTGAAAAGACCCAGTAATTAGTGTTTTGTGGTGATTTCAGCCAATTTCTCATAAAAAGCACCGAACTAGGGTTTGCGTGCACCATTGAGCTTTAGCCCAGTCTATCTCAGCACACAGGGCGATTCACAGACATCTGAGCATATGCTCTAGTAGCTTGTAACGCCAGCTACACTTTAGAGCAAAAAATGTCCCAATCAGATCAAATGGCTGCGGGTGGGCGCACGTTAAATGCAAAAAAGGAGCATATTTGGGCATATTCTCAGATAGCCCCTCTGAGGAAATACCCCTTTCTCAGCACACCTGGGACCTACAAATTATTGCAGTCTGGAATACAGATGCAAGGATTCATCTAAACAATCATAACCCAGCTTGGCTGCAAGGCCTGGCTTCGGCTGTACCAGAAGTAGACTGGAAGCTGCGAAGTATAGGCAACCATTCTACTCTCAATACAATGCATGCTGATATGTCTGGATTCAATAAATGCCAACGCCTCCCCTCTGACGAACAACAAACATCTAGAAACCCAACCTATCCACATATAAGTAATCAGGAAGAACTTTTTGTACCTCACTAATCTAGTCCAACCCTCAAGCTCTAAGTCCCTGACTGGAGGACATGGGCTTACACTGATGGCAGTTGTCAAATCCAGAATGGCATACAAGAAATTGGAGCAGGCGTCTACTGCCCTCTTACTGACAGCAGAAGATTTGTCAAGCCCAACGGTGCTGGAATTACCAACACCATATGTCGAGTTGAATTAGCAGCAATTGCTGCTGCCATGACACACTCTTATTCACACATTGCTTCAGACAGTCTCACCTCTCTTCATCAAATACATAAACAACTTATTTACCCAGAGAAGCACAAACAACATATTCAAGGGGATGTCCTAAAATCGATATCTACCCTCATTAGCAACTCACAAACCAACATTTGTTTCTACAAAGTAAAATCTCATGCTGGCATTGCTGGTAACGAATGTGCAGATGCTATTGCAAAATATCAAGCAAGCCAAGCCAACAATAATGTGGCTGATACTGGGATCCCTAGCGCAGGCCCCGGTGGACATCCATTTTCTCATTTATTTTGGTTAGCCAAGGAGGAAAAAAAAGAACACAATGCTGGCACGTCCACAGCCCCTACACCCAATCCTAAAATCACCTACTTCCCCAATCTTCAAAACGCTCTTGAATCTCATATGCATACAAAACACAGACTTGGATATGTCAACTCCAAAACAGGCTACTACTCATATTATCAGAGTTTGTTACCACATGTAGATAAGAAAATCAGCAATGCCTTTAGGAACATGTCCTGTATATCCACACCCATGAAGCGCACCATCTTACAATATCGCACTGGCACCCTCTATAACCAAAAACACGTGCTTCGCTTCGAAAGGTCCACTAACCCACTATGCCCTCTCCCAGGTTGTCATCAAATAGGCAGCGCACTCCACATGCTTTCAGGCTGCCAAAATCATATCATCTCCAGCATGAAAGCTGAACGCCACAATGTTGCTGGAAGAATGATCATCAAACTCTTAGCAAAAGCCCTTGGGGAGCAGGTTTGGTTAATATGGACATAGGGAGTGGTGATAGGTTGGCGCAGCACAACCTTCAAATCCCTGCACATGCATCAATTATAATTATACCCCCTTACCTCTTTCCAAGAAAATGTTCTAAGGAATCTAGACTCACCTCCAGCCGTCCTGATGCTATACTGATTACTCCTTATAAAGCCAAACCCACTTCTTTTCCTTCTACCTACTGCTCACACCATCATGTGTACGCAGCAGACATAACCCCACACTGAGGGCCACAACAGCCAACCGCGTGAGGCAACCCCACCAACTAAATGTAAACCAGCGGCATGTGCACTTGGTTGAAATCAAGTACTGTGAAGACACGAGGCCTGGACAGCAGTTTGAGGCGGCACAGCGGCAGCATGCAGATCTTTGTAAGAACATTAATGCAAAAGTTGTGAATCTCCACACCATCCTTTTGGGTGTTGGTGGGACCTGCTACACTGAGCACACCCTTAACCAGTTTAAATAACTGGGACTTGACCACTAACGTGCCAATAAACTTGATTGCAAACTTCATGCCCATTCTGTCATGTATGTCAACAAGCTTGTTACCATTAGGCGTGCTATTGAAAACACAAATGCTTTTTGCAGCCAGGTTATGGAGCAAGGTGCTTCCAATAACCCTCCAGATCCCCATTAGGATATTCTTTTTGTAACTTCGTGGTGGAAGGGACTCATGGCTCTTTTGAGTCAATGTGTCTCCTTTTCCTTAAATGATACAGGGAGAGTTTCCTCTGTCTACGTAGTTTTTCTTTTCTTTTCTGGCTGCAACTGCTGCCGCACTCACTCAGGAATGCACACACATTGCCACGGACAGCCTCAGCTCACTTCACCGACTCAGAAAGCAAGTCCTTTACTCAGAAAAGCACAGGCTTCATGTACAAGGAAATGTTCTGAAGACGATATCAGGTCTTGCCCTTCAAGTGTCAAGGTCACATCTTTTTCTATTAGGTAAAATCTCACACTGAAATGGTTGGGAATGAATGTACACATGTGCGAATAAAGTTGTAAAATACCAAGCTAGCCTCAAAGATAACAATCTGACCGATACCGGTATTCCTAGTGCTGGCCCAGGCGACAACCAACCCCTTCTACAATATTGCTTGGCTGGCTTGAGAAGAGGCAAGACCGAGTACACCTGCAACTTCCTACCCCATTCCCAATCTGATATGCCTCCCAGACCTTAAGGATGCTTGAAATCTTGCGTGCATGCAAAACACGGGCTTGGGTATGCAGACCGCAAGACAGGCTATTGCACCTATTACCAGAGCTTGCTACCTCGTACAGTTAAGGGCATTAGCAATGCCTTCTGGAACATGAACTGTATCTCAACCCAAATGAAACACACGACCTTCCAATACCGCACAAGCACCCGCTACAATCAAAAACATGCGATCCGCTTGAAAAGATCCTCTAGCCTTGTATGCCCTCTCCCAGAATGTCATGAATTGGAAAGCACCCTCCATGTTCTCTCAGGTTGCCAATGCCCGTCATCCGTAACGTGGTAAGTAAGTGACACAACATTGCCAGCTGAATGACCTTCAAGTGGTTTGTGAAGACTCTTATGGGTCAAGTCTTGCGCTTATGATGCAAGCAGCACAGACGCAGCGCAGACCATCTGACCCTGCATGACCTGCACATCCCTGATCGAATCTCTGATTGTACAGTACCTCCATACCTCTTTAACCCCAACATTCATGAACACAGCCTCAGAGCCAGGTTCTGGAGCCGGGTGCTTCTAGCAACCCTCCAGATCCCCACTAGCTCTTCTTATTCCTGCTTTGTGATGGAGGGGACTTACGATTCTTTTTGAGCCATTGTATCTGTGATGTACGGAGAGCTTCCTCTGCCTATGTAGTTTTTTCTTTTCTTTTCCTGATCAAGATAGACGCAACTCCAGCCGCCCTGATGCCATTTTGGTTACTCCTTGCCCTGCTAACCCAAATGTACCACCTACTGCCCCCTCACATCGGGTACTCTGCAGTTTACAACCTTATCCTACCCTATCCTATCCTACAAGGCGTGCGCGGCGTGCTCATGAGAGATACCAGAAGGCAGTTTTCTTGGGCAAGCTGAGGAGGCACAGGCCTGATATTCATGAAACGCTGAGGAAGCCTAGGAGCACCCATCAGACTCATGTCACTAAAGGCTGGAGCTCCTACCTTCAGCTTAATTTTGGTTCTCGCATGAGCAACTGCTCTCCTTCTTCAAATAGAGCAGCTACACGTACGCATGGCATGGGTAGCTGCTCTGAAAGCACACACTATCAGGAAGCCGCTCTGCACACCACAGGACCTGTGGGCATGCACCCCACTTGTCCAGAAGGAAGCGTTCCTCACATTCCTTATCAGCAACCAAGCCCCATGGGTAGCTGCTTTGGAAGCACTTCTGGCAGAAGACATGGACTGTGAAACAGCATCAGCAGAGGGGTGGAGTCTATTCTTAGAGCTGCGTGCGGGGTGGCACAGCGGGTCGCTGCTCGCTGGATTGGTGACTCAGGAGCTACAGTTTGGGATATGGTAGTACCTCTGGAGCGCAACAACCCGCCTCCTGAGCAACTTTTTTGTCAAGGTGCTGAATCTCAGTGGATACTTGAACCTGATGTGATGGAACTGCCTGATGCAGCTGCCCTGTGCCCTCTTGTTTGCGAACACATGCAAAAGCTGAATGCTAAGACATCCCCGGGTTTTGATGCTGTTGCTGCCCCCTTCATCAAGTACGTTGAAAAGAGGGTCCCAGCAGTGAATGGTAGAGGCACGGATAAGATGAATGTTTTGGCACCTTATATTGCAAGTCTGTTTGCTGTCATGATGGAAAAGGCTGAGATTCCTGCTTGCTGGAAAGCAGCTAAAATTACTAGAAGGGCTCTGTGCTGGATCCAGGGGATTATTACATGCTCGCTGTTAGCGGCACCTTGTATAGGCTATATGCTAACGTTCTCAGGGAGGTGGTCACTGGGTGGTGCCAAAAAAAAAAACAAGATTCCAGACACCCACTTTGGTTTTTATCCTGGCCGTAACACTCTGTAGCCCATATTCATTTTGCGGCACTTGCAGCATGCTGCTCAGGTCAAGCGCCCAAATGCATCCCCAAGGCTGCATGCAGCTTTTATTGATTTCAAGCAGGCATACGATACAATTCCTAGGAAAGCTCTTTGGACTCACCTACAGCGCATTCGTATACCTACGTGCCTGCTGGCTGTCATTAAAAGCATGTATGCTAATGATGAGTATATCTTGGTGGATGGCTGCAAGCAAGCACGCGTGCGCCCGCAATATGGAGTTAAGCAAGGCTGCCCACTTTCCCTTTGTTGTTTTCCTTGTACATCAATGACGTGGACTGCTTGGCAGCAAATGTGCAAGGGGCTAGTACAGGCACTAGGGACGTTCGAGTCACTCACATGCTGTATGCAGACAATCTGTGCCTCACTAGTAACCTTCCTGATCAGCTCCAACTGATGTTAGATAGGTTACATACGCATGCTCAGCGGAAAGGATTGGTGATAAATGCTGCCAAGTCTGAGATTGTGCACTTTAAATCAAGGGGCGATAATGTGTCAGTTTCCATGTTAGGTGGAGCTCGTTTCGCGTGTGCAGATTCTTTTAAATATTTAGGCATGCTGTTCACAAAACAACGCAACCCGCAAGCCATTGCTGAGTACATGTGTGCCCCTTTCCTAGCTGGTTGTAGACGGATTAGGCAATTCGCATCTGAGCACCGCCTGACAGATAGGCCGCATACCATGCTCTGGCTGACTAAAGCATATGCTCTCCCTGCTAGCATGTATGCATGCCAGATTTGGGGCACTAGATTTATGAAAGAAGGAGCTGAAATGGACTGTCCTTTGCAAACTGTACATCTGTGCTTATTGAAGCGTATCCTTGGGGTAAAGCGCACCACTCCTAATTGGTCTGTACTGCGCGAGTGTGGGCATGAACCTTTACAGTTCTATTGGTTTCGTGCAGCAGTTAGGTTTTGCAATGCTTTACTGCGCAGCAACAGCACTACACTCAGTAAGGTACTGCAAGCAGATGTTGAAATGAGCAGTCTTTCCCATAAATGCTGGACCTCAGAATTTTTGGCTGCCTGCACAGGCTCGGACAGGTGCAACGTGTTTACTCATTGTGTTTGGTCAGGGCAGCCTATAGTCATGAGGGAGTTTGTTGTTGATCTGAGAAAAAGGCTGCGAGGTGTGTGGAATGCTGATGCCTTGGCAGAACATGGTGACCACACGAACAAATTAGCCAAATATCATCACTGGATGGCACTTCCTTTGAGACCCTTGTCTGTTCATGGTGCACCCTTTTCTTTCCCCAGGTATTTGCATCTTGATTTAGGCAAGCACAAGTTGAGAAGCATAGCGTGCTTTCGTTTACACGCTCACAACCCGAAAATTGAGACATCACTGTGGCAGGAGCACACATCTGAATGTGATCAGTGCGGACAAGGGGGACTCCAAGATGAAAAGCATGCTGTTTTCCTTTGTTCCTGTGAGCCTTAGCGTTCTCTTCGAAGGACTTTTGCACAGTTATTTTGTGACTTCACCTCTCGTAGAATGTTTTTGGACGAATCAGGCGCTTTCTACTATTCTCAAGCTAGCGCTGAGGATGTTTTTCATTTCTTGCAGAAGCAAACTAGTGAGACTTATCGTTTTATTTCCAAACTCATGGATTTTTGTGTGCAGTTGGAACAGTTGAGCAGGCCGAGCAGCCAAACTACCTGGCTGAAGGTCAAACCCCATTGTAACACCTCTCTCTCTCTCTCTCTCTCTCTCTCTCTCTCTCTCTCTCTCTCTCTCTCTCTCTCTCTCTCTCTCTCTCACACCCTATCCTATCCTACTCCGCAGTTTGAAAGGTGAAGAAGAGGTAAGGAGCAGCACAACTCCAGCCAGGCAATCACTGAGTTCTTTGCTTGCAATAGAACTCAGGTTCTTGGAGGTTGCAGGAAGTGAGATGTGTGACATGGGTATATTCCTGGGTTTCTCAGTAATTCTTCTCCATCTTTTTGTATTTCCAGTTTCTCTCTTTGACTTCCTGCCTTATTTTCTGGCTGTTCTCTCTTCCCTTTTATGCCTACCTTACCTTGAACCAGTTTAAACAACTTGGACTGGACCATCAACGGGCCCATAAAGTTGCTCAAAAACTCCATGCCCATTCGGTTCAGTAAGCCCATAGGCTTGTTACCACAAGACGTGCTATGGAAAATGATGCTTCTCAAAGCCAGGTTCTGGATCCGGGTGCTTCCAGTTACCCTGCAGATCCCCATTAGCTTTTCTTCTTTGTAGCTTTGTGGTGGAGGAGGCTTACGGCTCTTCTGAGCCAATGTGTCTCCTTTTCCATAATTGATGTAGGGAGAGTTTCCTCTGCCTACTTATTTTTCTTTTCTTTTTCTTTTCTTTCTATGCCTGGCAAGTTGTTGAGTTCGCTGTATAATGCGACATTCCAGGCAACTTCATGAATTGAACATCCAAAACCGCCATATCCACTTGATAGAAATCAAATACTGTGAAGATACGAGGCCTAGCTTCCCTCTTACCCTCTGGTGAGGGAGGCTCACGAGAAAGAAAAAGAAAGAAAAGAAAGAAAACTACGTAGGCAGTGAGAAGACTCCCTACATCAATTAAGGAAAAGGAGACACATTGGCTCAAAGAGCCGTGAGTCTCCCTCATCAGAGGGTAAGAGGGAAGCTAGTGTGGGTCTGGTGAGTTTCTGGAAGCATGCGGCCCCAGGGCACCTGAGTTGAGTACCTTTTTTTAATCTCAATGGCACTTCTGGTAGAGGCAAGTTTTTGCGCATATTGCACAGTGTGGGTGTGGAGCTTTCATGCAAGCTTGGTAGCCATTTGCGGGATAATCCCTAGTGTTTTTTAAATGTTTTAGGGTATGGGCATTATAGATAGAGTTACAAGGGTTTACAAGGGAAAAAGGCCTCAGTCAAGATGTTTGACTGCTAGCCTGTTCATAAATACACATGAGGTCATGAAGAAAAAAAGGAAGTTTGTTGTTATCCTGGTTTAGAAAAATATTGATATCCTGGGAATTCACATGGTGAATGGTGCCTAGACAGGGCATCCTGTGGGAGACGTGGAGGTGTAGGAAAGAGAGGTCACCAACGGTTGTGCTCAAAAAGTGAGGCATACTTTTGACGCAGAGAGCAGACCTGAGGATTGGAGCATCTGAACAGCACATGTTTTTTCATCTTGTATGTCATCAGAATCACAGATATCACAGACCAGAGATATTGGACCAAATAGCCCGTTCAAGTCGGAGAGCGTGTACCCGCAGCCTGAATCTGGCAGTGTTGCGAAGGACATGATGGGGAAGATCCAAGTACATGTATTTAGGCATGGTGGAGGCCAACTTGCTGGTGTAGACTTCTGTGCCACCTCTTCCTCTTGGTCTGTGTGGTGGGGCCCTGCCTTTCAGGACAGGTGACCTTTCCTTAATGCACGCGGCCAGACTTGGACTGCGTAGTCTTTCTTTCTTTCTTTCTTTCTTTCTTTCTTTCTTTCTTTAGGCAATGTATAAGGTGGGTGAATGGCATGTGCATTTCTGATAGGGAGAGCACACCATTGATGGTAAGTCAGCCGCTTACTGTTGCTTACTCTTGGATCAGGGGCTGTGAATTGGTTCCAATAGCCCAGGTGTCTAGATTTCAGGTCCACAACAAATTGACCGAGGTTCACAGGATCACAAGCCAAAAGTTGACGTTTCATCAGATCCGAGTGAGCCAAACCGTCCAGCGCAGATACGAGGTGGGACATCCAACAAGAGTCAGTTATGGAGCTAAGGCTGATGTCAGCATGGAGAACCTTTTTGAGAAGGAGACTGTTGCACTTAGTGAGTTGTAGAAGCGCATAGTGGCACGAAACCAATTGAACTGGTAAGGTCCAATGCCACATTGTCGTAAAATGCTCCAAGATGGTGTTGTGGATTTCACTCCGAGAAGACTCTGCAAAACGTTCAAGATCCACTTCTGCAACATGTTGTCCATTTCTGTGCCCTGCCGTAAGTAAGGAGTGGCCCATATCTGGCTAGCATACATTCCTGCTGGGATAGCATACGTTTTCAAGAGCCAGATGAGCACATGCAGCTGATTTGGAAGGTTGTGGTCGTGAGCAAAGGTTTTGACACGATATAGATAGATAGTCCCACCAACACTCAGAAGGGCTCAAGGCTCACGGCTCTTTGAGCCAATGTGTCTCCTTTTCCTTCTTTGATGCAGGGAATGTTCTCACTGCTTATCTTCTTTTTTTGCTGTCACTTTTCAGACTGGGCTTTGCAGGCAATATTATGGTGCTCAATCATATTCGTCACCTGAGCAGAAGGGCCCTTTCCTGCACGGCGTGCCAGGCACCTGACAGCCCAAAGTGTTTTGCTACCTTGGAACCACCTCCAACCAGCCCACCTTTGTGGCTGCAGGACGACAAGTGAATCTGCCGAGCCCTTAACGTCTGAACTTCGTGGTGCCACCCAGTGGGTGGGTCATACAGTCTGTGCACCAATGTGGCCTCCTTTCCTTAATTGATGTAGGGAGTGTTCACTGCCTATGTAGTTAATGTTCCTTTTCTTTCTTGTTAAGAAAGCGTGGTGATTGCACCCTGAGAGAATGTGAAGGGCACTTTCTGACAATTGACGGGAGAGTGCATTGCAGACTACAAGCAGTGAAAATTGTGAAGCCTACTGCGTGCTTTTGATTTAAAAGAGCTCCTGCGCGGTGTAGAACACATTTTGATTCACCTGTAAACTGGTGATACCATGTTATCAAACTGTGCATCATGTCATCTGGTTGGCTAAATTACAAATTCACATCAATCACTTCAGGGTTCACACTTTCAACAAGTTTGCTGGGGGCAGAAACAATGTCATCAGAAAAGCCACACGTCCAGGAAGAAGTCACGTTTCAGTTCATTGCAAATTGCTGCAGAAGCCAGGAGTCCAATGGAAAATCCAAGCTACAGTTCCTCAACTGCTTTGCACCACAGTGCGCTGCAGCACTCCAGCTAGGCAAGCCTCACCACCGCACGCTCTCCCCCCCCCCAACACCCTTTCCGAGACATAGTACAATCACAAGGGCGTAGCAAACACCTCATTTGCTTTGCGCCACAGTGCGCTGCAGCACCCCAGCCAGGCAGGCCTCACCACCGCCTGATCTCTTCCACACAAGACCCACTTTCCGAAATAAACTGTGCTTTCAAGGGCGTGGCAGACACCTCCTTGTCCGCTTTAAGCCATGGCGAGCTGCATCACACCAGTCACAAGCGTCACCAGTGTTTGCTTTCCACGCATCACTTTAAGACTAAATTGGCGTGGAATGCTCACAAGGGCGTGGCAAACCGCTCCTCATTTGCTTTGCGCCACAGTGTGCTGCAGCACTCCAGCCACGCAGGCGTCACTACCGCCCGCCCATGCCGCGCAGCCCAGCACGTCTTCTCCGTGCCCCGGGAACTGGCCACCACGTGCGTGATGCTGTCCTCACAGCGCGCACTGCGTTGTGTGTGTGTGTGAATGCGTGCACGTGCGTCTTGCCAGTTTTACACAGGAGTGAACGCTCTGCGTATGAGCCTTGGCCTGCTTCTGGTGTAGCTGCACCACAGTGCGGGAGAGCATGGCTAAAATTCACCGTATGCACTTGGGTGTCCAACAAAAGTGTGGTCACCTATCGCAGCATTCCTTTGTCATGGCACAGAAGGCTTTGCCACTTGCTTGGCTTTCCTTTTCTCTGAATTTACTCTCAATGGCTTCCGACGGGGGGTGGAGAACGGCAGCCACTTCATCCAGGATGCTCTATTCGTAGGGGGCAAGCACAGGGTATGCCGATAAAGAGGGCATTTATAGAACACTAATATGGGCCAGCACAAGGGCATGCCAATTAATAGGGCATTTGTATGGGCCAGCACAAGGGCATGCCAATTAATAGGGCATTTGTATGGGCCAGCACAAGGGCATGCCAATTAATAGGGCATAAGTAGGGCTTTCGTATGGGCCAGCACAAGGGCATGTCAAGCAAAGATGCTGTGGCCAACAAAGCAAGCTTAAACCAAGTACGGATAAAGCAAGTCGAAGCAAGCTTGCACAAAGCTAAGATCAAGTCAAAGCATGGGCGGCCATCCCAATGAGGCCAGCTCGAGGATCAAGCAAGTCAACCAGAGGCACCAGTCAAAACAATCAAGCCGTGCCTGCACCCGAGCAGGCTCATAAGATTCTCTACCATTGCATGCAAGCAACTGCGCCACTTGCCAGCATCTGCCGATGCACCTGCCATTGCACGCGTGCCTTTGCCATTGCATGCGAGCATCTGCCTGTGCTCCTGCCATTGTGAACAACTACCATTACCATTTCATGCCAGCATTTGCCAGTGCACCTGCCATTGCGAGCACCTGCTATCGCTTTGTGTGCATCTGTGTTCACATGGTCCAATCATAGCACGCAAGACTGAGCAGCGGTCGCTTCCGTCTCAGCTCAATCTGAACTTTCCATATGCTACTGTGGCCCTAATTGGCATATCTGCCGCGACAAAACATTATCCACCAAACTGAGCTCATGTCTTTTTTGTCAGTGTCTATAGATCAAACCAGGCCTCACAGCGGAATCCATGTGCTTCTGCCTTTGTATAACACACATGTGCGCGCACGCACATGCAGAAATAACCTCTCATCATCTCAGCTAAAAAAGGAGCCGATTCAGGCCTCACCTGCAGCGAGCTCCGTAGGCCTCTGCCATTTTCCACAACGGATGCAGCCATGGCTCCATGCCGGTGGGAATGACCCTGCAACCACAGGTTTAACAAAGAAGCAAATCAACCTTTCCCTTGCCAGATGCAGCCATGGCTCCATGCCACAGTATAGGAATGACCCTGCAACCACAGACAGAGGAGAAAGTCTCAGCAGCTCATGCATTTGATGCAGCCATGGCTCCATGCCACAGTATAGGAATGACCCTGCAACCACAGTCAGAGGAGGAAGTCTCAGCAGCTCACGCATTTGATGCAGCCATGGCTCCATGCCAGTGATCCTGCAGCCTGAGGCAAACCAATGTCTGATGAAAAAAGAAGAGAAGTCCAGCTGCGCCTGTTCTTTTTAGAAGCAACGACCCTGACACTGTCTGTATATGTGTCAGTGACTGCATGCAGAAGGACAGGAGGGCAGAGTGATGCCCCCCCTGCAGATGGAGAGGATGCTGCTGAGAAGGGCACCTGAGAGAGAAACAGCCCTCGCGTGAGAAAGCATGCAGAGGGCAGAGTGATGCCCCCCCTGCAGATGGAGAGGATGCCGCTGAGAAGGGCACCTGAGAGAGAAACAGCCCTCGCGTGAGAAAGCATGCAGAGGGCAGAGTGATGCCCCCCCTGCTGATGGAGAGGATGCCGCTGAGAAGGGCACCTGAGAGAGAAACAGCCCTTGCGTGAGAAAGCATGCAGAGGGCAGAGTGATGGCCCCCCCTGCAGATGGAGAGGATGCCGCTGAGAAGGGCACCTGAGAGAGAAACAGCCCTCGCGTGAGAAAGCATGCAGAAACACAAGGGTGCAGGGTGGTGAACCGCAGCCGAAGAGCAAGATACTACACTGCAGGTTGTGCATGGGGGTGCAGGGAGTGCACTGCAGGGTACTCTGCAAGGACTGCAGGGTGTGCAAGGAGGGCAGGGAGGGCAGGGTGATGACCTCGGCCAAGGAAGGGGATACACGACAACGCTGTGCAGAGGACGCTTGCGTAAACAGCAGCGCCAGCTGGGGCTGTCAAGGACAAACGTGCAGCTGCATCTTCCAAGCATGAACATTTTCATTAAGCAGAATGCACACACCAAGAATGCAGAGGAGCGTGAACACAAAAAAGTAACCTAAGGCAGTGACAGGCTCCTTACCAGGCTCCTTCCTTCCATTTTCCTCACACACACATACACACACCTGCTGAAGGAGAGGCTGACGCCGGCCAGCACCTTGCGGCGCTCATCTGCCAGCACGTTGCGGATATCCCATGGAGGTAGGCGTGGCTCCGCAGGGGGAGCAGACAGCAGCTGCCCAGCGGGGCCTGCGTGCATGAGTGTGTGCGCGTGCGTGCATGTGGATGCCTGTGTGCTGCAGCAGCTACGCGTTCTGGAGTATGCTCATAACTCTTTGGCTGCTGGGCCTACCTGAGCTGAGCAAGGTCTCTGCAAAATGAGCCCCATAGGCTTTGGCTTGACGAGTGCTCTGTTGAGGTTAATCGAGTTGACTTCCACCCACCCAGTAATTCAAGTAAAACGGTATCAAGCTATTGACAAGGCTGTCAGACAAGCCCAGCCAAGAGCATGGCAGAATTCTCATGGCAACCAAGCATCACTGACGATGCTTGTTGCTTGATTCGCCAAGCACCTATACCAACCGGCCCGCCAAGTGTACCTAGCAAACTTGTATGGAGGGCATGACACATTTGACAGAGGAGATGGACCTCATGGGCAGCGTACCACATCCAACAGCGCAAGCAAGAAACACCAACCACAAACAAAGCAACAACATACAACAACACAAGTAAGAAGAAGCAAGGCACTCTTGAGTTTAGTTGCATGGCATGTGAGGGAGAAGAAGGATCACAATGGGAGTGCTCAGCGTTGGCCGATTCCATGTATACAGGAAGGCTGTGAAAAAGAGGGGCACTCGTGAGTAGCCATGAGTACATAGGGCTTCTCAGCTGTCCAAAGAGGCTCTCCGAGGCTACAAGAGCCTCGGGGCCTATGTGGGTTGGGCCTAGTTGGGAGATCATGGTCAGAAAATCTGCTTTCCAAAGAAGGCTAGTTTTGGTACAAAAGTTTCCAGGCCGACCCTAAAGGATATTTAATAGACATATAGGGAAGTGGAACAGCTTCCCTTTCTTGTCACCCTTTCCTGCCCCCCTCACTGCACCGGACCAAATCATCAATCTCATGTCCATGTCCATGTCAATCTCATCATCAATCTCCTGTCCCCCTTTCCTGTCCCCCTCTCCTGTCCCCCTAACTGCACCGGACCATTTCATCAACACCTGGTGTCCCCATCTTCAAAAGGCTGCATCGTGGCCTCCAAGGCATCGGCATTGGGTTCCAGTGTTGCAACATTACAAGGAATCAGCAAATCAGCACCTGTGCATGCTCCAGAGCCATGTGAGCGTGATGCTTGGTGCTCAGCTGGTCATCTGTACACACTGGTATATTCTTTTGAGGGCATGCATGCACAGCAGGCATGAAGCAACTCTAGCTCACACTCACGCATTGCCACAGCACCTCTCCCTCAGTCTTCTGCTGCTGAATTGTTTCCTGATGAATTGCATCTTCACCTGAGTGCCACCATACTCCCGCAGACCCAGGCGGCCATCCCTGATCCCCAACTCCACCACACTGCCAAGGACCTGCACTTTCCATAGGATCATCCAAAACACGTCTCCAGGCAACACCTCCTCCATTCTTCAAGAATCCTTGTGTGGGGACTCATTGAGTATTCAAGGTGGACCCCCTGAACCTGGTGACACCCTTTGCCAACTAGGGTCTGCCCATCCTGCCAAAGAGCCTCCCCTAGCCTCCCCTAACCTAGGCCTAGGCGAGTTGGCTACCCATCCCTACTCATGAGCCCATCTTAAGCCAAGGAAAAAAAACCCTCTCAGTCCAGTTGCATGCGCTCATGGGAAGGTCACAGCGGCAGAGCAACAGCTGACACATTTGGCCTAGGAAAAAAAACCCTCTCAGTCCAGTTGCATGCGCTCATGGGAAGGTCACAGCGGCAGAGCAACAGCTGACACATTTGGCCTAGGAAAAAAAACCTCTCAGTCCAGTTGCATGCGCTCATGGGAAGGTCACAGCGGCAGAGCAACAGCTGACACATTTGGCCTAGGAAAAAAAACCTCTCAGTCCAGTTGCATGCGCTCATGGGAAGGTCACAGCGGCAGAGCAACAGCTGACACATTTGGCCTCAGCCATACCCACATTTGGCCTCAGCCATACACAACACAGGAGGCAGGCACACTGGGCAGGTGGGATGCACAAGCACCAGCGCTATCAAGTTAGCATGACACACCCGGACATGCTCAAAAGAAAGCAACGCATGGGCACCAGCGCATGTGGAGGCGTACCTGAATGGTTGGCGTACATGAGCACCAGCGCTACACATGCAGCATGAGACACAAGGGCATGCTAGGAAGTGGTACATGGGCACCAGCGCATGTCTGGGCGTACCTGAATGGTTGGCGTACATGTGCACCAGCGTGTGCAGGCGCTCCAACAAAGGCAAAGCGGTCATGAGCATGCCGCGGTCTGGGCACTCATCCCTGCGCATACCATACGTGTGCGTGCTTTGTGTGTGTGTGTGTGTGTGTGTGTGTATGTGTACGAGCATGCCGCGGTCTGGGCACTCATCCCTGCGCATACCGTGCGTGCGTGCGTGCGTGCGTGTATGTGTATGAGCATGCCGCGGTCTGGGCACTCATCCCTGCGCGTACCATATGTGCGTGCGTGCGTGTATGTGTGTGAGCATGCCGCGGTCTGGGCACTCATCCCTGCGCATACCATATGTGCGTGCGTGCGTGTATGTGTGTGAGCATGCCGCGGTCTGGGCACTCATCCCTGCGCATACCATATGTGCGTGCGTGCGTGTATGTGTGTGAGCATGCCGCGGTCTGGGCACTCATCCCTGCGCATACCATATGTGCGTGCGTGCGTGTATGTGTGTGAGCATGCCGCGGTCTGGGCACTCATCCCTGCGCATACCATATGTGCGTGCGTGCGTGTATGTGTGTGAGCATGCCGCGGTCTGGGCACTCATCCCTGCGCATACCATATGTGCGTGCGTGCGTGTATGTGTGTGAGCATGCCGCGGTCTGGGCACTCATCCCTGCGCATACCATATGTGCGTGCGTGCGTGTATGTGTGTGAGCATGCCGCGGTCTGGGCACTCATCCCTGCGCATACCATATGTGCGTGCGTGCGTGTATGTGTGTGAGCATGCCGCGGTCTGGGCACTCATCCCTGCGCATACCATATGTGCGTGCGTGCGTGTATGTGTGTGAGCATGCCGCGGTCTGGGCACTCATCCCTGCGCATACCATATGTGCGTGCGTGCGTGTATGTGTGTGAGCATGCCGCGGTCTGGGCACTCATCCCTGCGCATACCATATGTGCGTGCGTGCGTGTATGTGTGTGAGCATGCCGCGGTCTGGGCACTCATCCCTGCGCATACCATATGTGCGTGCGTGCGTGTATGTGTGTGAGCATGCCGCGGTCTGGGCACTCATCCCTGCGCATACCATATGTGCGTGCGTGCGTGTATGTGTGTGAGCATGCCGCGGTCTGGGCACTCATCCCTGCGCATACCATATGTGCGTGCGTGCGTGTATGTGTGTGAGCATGCCGCGGTCTGGGCACTCATCCCTGCGCATACCATATGTGCGTGCGTGCGTGTATGTGTGTGAGCATGCCGCGGTCTGGGCACTCATCCCTGCGCATACCATATGTGCGTGCGTGCGTGTATGTGTGTGAGCATGCCGCGGTCTGGGCACTCATCCCTGCGCATACCATATGTGCGTGCGTGCGTGTATGTGTGTGAGCATGCCGCGGTCTGGGCACTCATCCCTGCGCATACCATATGTGCGTGCGTGCGTGTATGTGTGTGAGCATGCCGCGGTCTGGGCACTCATCCCTGCGCATACCATATGTGCGTGCGTGCGTGTATGTGTGTGAGCATGCCGCGGTCTGGGCACTCATCCCTGCGCATACCATATGTGCGTGCGTGCGTGTATGTGTGTGAGCATGCCGCGGTCTGGGCACTCATCCCTGCGCATACCATATGTGCGTGCGTGCGTGTATGTGTGTGAGCATGCCGCGGTCTGGGCACTCATCCCTGCGCATACCATATGTGCGTGCGTGCGTGTATGTGTGTGAGCATGCCGCGGTCTGGGCACTCATCCCTGCGCATACCATATGTGCGTGCGTGCGTGTATGTGTGTGAGCATGCCGCGGTCTGGGCACTCATCCCTGCGCATACCATATGTGCGTGCGTGCGTGTATGTGTGTGAGCATGCCGCGGTCTGGGCACTCATCCCTGCGCATACCATATGTGCGTGCGTGCGTGTATGTGTGTGAGCATGCCGCGGTCTGGGCACTCATCCCTGCGCATACCATATGTGCGTGCGTGCGTGTATGTGTGTGAGCATGCCGCGGTCTGGGCACTCATCCCTGCGCATACCATATGTGCGTGCGTGCGTGTATGTGTGTGAGCATGCCGCGGTCTGGGCACTCATCCCTGCGCATACCATATGTGCGTGCGTGCGTGTATGTGTGTGAGCATGCCGCGGTCTGGGCACTCATCCCTGCGCATACCATATGTGCGTGCGTGCGTGTATGTGTGTGAGCATGCCGCGGTCTGGGCACTCATCCCTGCGCATACCATATGTGCGTGCGTGCGTGTATGTGTGTGAGCATGCCGCGGTCTGGGCACTCATCCCTGCGCATACCATATGTGCGTGCGTGCGTGTATGTGTGTGAGCATGCCGCGGTCTGGGCACTCATCCCTGCGCATACCATATGTGCGTGCGTGCGTGTATGTGTGTGAGCATGCCGCGGTCTGGGCACTCATCCCTGCGCATACCATATGTGCGTGCGTGCGTGTATGTGTGTGAGCATGCCGCGGTCTGGGCACTCATCCCTGCGCATACCATATGTGCGTGCGTGCGTGTATGTGTGTGAGCATGCCGCGGTCTGGGCACTCATCCCTGCGCATACCATATGTGCGTGCGTGCGTGTATGTGTGTGAGCATGCCGCGGTCTGGGCACTCATCCCTGCGCATACCATATGTGCGTGCGTGCGTGTATGTGTGTGAGCATGCCGCGGTCTGGGCACTCATCCCTGCGCATACCATATGTGCGTGCGTGCGTGTATGTGTGTGAGCATGCCGCGGTCTGGGCACTCATCCCTGCGCATACCATATGTGCGTGCGTGCGTGTATGTGTGTGAGCATGCCGCGGTCTGGGCACTCATCCCTGCGCATACCATATGTGCGTGCGTGCGTGTATGTGTGTGAGCATGCCGCGGTCTGGGCACTCATCCCTGCGCATACCATATGTGCGTGCGTGCGTGTATGTGTGTGAGCATGCCGCGGTCTGGGCACTCATCCCTGCGCATACCATATGTGCGTGCGTGCGTGTATGTGTGTGAGCATGCCGCGGTCTGGGCACTCATCCCTGCGCATACCATATGTGCGTGCGTGCGTGTATGTGTGTGAGCATGCCGCGGTCTGGGCACTCATCCCTGCGCATACCATATGTGCGTGCGTGCGTGTATGTGTGTGAGCATGCCGCGGTCTGGGCACTCATCCCTGCGCATACCATATGTGCGTGCGTGCGTGTATGTGTGTGAGCATGCCGCGGTCTGGGCACTCATCCCTGCGCATACCATATGTGCGTGCGTGCGTGTATGTGTGTGAGCATGCCGCGGTCTGGGCACTCATCCCTGCGCATACCATATGTGCGTGCGTGCGTGTATGTGTGTGAGCATGCCGCGGTCTGGGCACTCATCCCTGCGCATACCATATGTGCGTGCGTGCGTGTATGTGTGTGAGCATGCCGCGGTCTGGGCACTCATCCCTGCGCATACCATATGTGCGTGCGTGCGTGTATGTGTGTGAGCATGCCGCGGTCTGGGCACTCATCCCTGCGCATACCATATGTGCGTGCGTGCGTGTATGTGTGTGAGCATGCCGCGGTCTGGGCACTCATCCCTGCGCATACCATATGTGCGTGCGTGCGTGTATGTGTGTGAGCATGCCGCGGTCTGGGCACTCATCCCTGCGCATACCATATGTGCGTGCGTGCGTGTATGTGTGTGAGCATGCCGCGGTCTGGGCACTCATCCCTGCGCATACCATATGTGCGTGCGTGCGTGTATGTGTGTGAGCATGCCGCGGTCTGGGCACTCATCCCTGCGCATACCATATGTGCGTGCGTGCGTGTATGTGTGTGAGCATGCCGCGGTCTGGGCACTCATCCCTGCGCATACCATATGTGCGTGCGTGCGTGTATGTGTGTGAGCATGCCGCGGTCTGGGCACTCATCCCTGCGCATACCATATGTGCGTGCGTGCGTGTATGTGTGTGAGCATGCCGCGGTCTGGGCACTCATCCCTGCGCATACCATATGTGCGTGCGTGCGTGTATGTGTGTGAGCATGCCGCGGTCTGGGCACTCATCCCTGCGCATACCATATGTGCGTGCGTGCGTGTATGTGTGTGAGCATGCCGCGGTCTGGGCACTCATCCCTGCGCATACCATATGTGCGTGCGTGCGTGTATGTGTGTGAGCATGCCGCGGTCTGGGCACTCATCCCTGCGCATACCATATGTGCGTGCGTGCGTGTATGTGTGTGAGCATGCCGCGGTCTGGGCACTCATCCCTGCGCATACCATATGTGCGTGCGTGCGTGTATGTGTGTGAGCATGCCGCGGTCTGGGCACTCATCCCTGCGCATACCATATGTGCGTGCGTGCGTGTATGTGTGTGAGCATGCCGCGGTCTGGGCACTCATCCCTGCGCATACCATATGTGCGTGCGTGCGTGTATGTGTGTGAGCATGCCGCGGTCTGGGCACTCATCCCTGCGCATACCATATGTGCGTGCGTGCGTGTATGTGTGTGAGCATGCCGCGGTCTGGGCACTCATCCCTGCGCATACCATATGTGCGTGCGTGCGTGTATGTGTGTGAGCATGCCGCGGTCTGGGCACTCATCCCTGCGCATACCATATGTGCGTGCGTGCGTGTATGTGTGTGAGCATGCCGCGGTCTGGGCACTCATCCCTGCGCATACCATATGTGCGTGCGTGCGTGTATGTGTGTGAGCATGCCGCGGTCTGGGCACTCATCCCTGCGTATACCATATGTGCGTGCGTGCGTGTATGTGTGTGAGCATGCCGCGGTCTGGGCACTCATCCCTGCGCATACCATATGTGCGTGCGTGTATGTGTGTGAGCATGCCGCGGTCTGGGCACTCATCCCTGCGCATACCATATGTGCGTGCGTGCGTGTATGTGTGTGAGCATGCCGCGGTCTGGGCACTCATCCCTGCGCATACCATATGTGTGTGTGTGTGTGTGTGTGTGTGTGTCGTGTGCGATATTGATATGATATACTGTGCCCACTTTTGAATGGCAGCGTGGATGTGACCAAGCAGAGCCGCATGTAAAAGTCTCCAATTATTTTGCTCACGTGTTTGCTGCTGCTCAAACTTGAGTGTGAGAGGAGGCCCCTTAGCCCAGAGGCAGAGCTTTTTGGAGGAGGCCGAGCTGTGCCATGTATCATGTCACGCTTGGCTCTGGTATACTTAAATTGTACGCAGGAGGTTGAGGGCGCATTCAGAAGGAGGAAATGAGGGCTGCTCCAACAAAGCTGCCACAGCCGTGAGCATGGCGGGTCTAGGCATGCCCTTATGTGCATGGGGTCATGCGCTTTTTGTTGGCATGCATATACATACATAAATAAATAAGAATATATGTATATATGTGTGTATGTGTACATATAGAGTATATGTGTATGTGTGGAGAGAGAGAGAGAGAGAGAGAGAGAGAGAGAGAGAGAGAGAGAGAGAGAGAGAGAGAGAGAGAGAGAGAGAGAGAGAGAGAGAGAGAGAGAGAGAGAGAGAGAGAGAGAGAGAGAGAGAGGGGAAATGAGGGTGGCTCCAAAGATGGAAATAGATGGAGACAAATCAAATCTTATGAGCCCTCAATATTGTTGCTGGTTAAACTTCAGAACTGTGAGCTTGTAACATTTCAGGGTTTTCCTACACCTGGCTGCACCTAAACAACTGGCTGCAAGGTGCGTACCACAAAGGGGAAGGACACAAACGCCATGGATCCACACAGCCGTGAGCACACCAAGGTCTGGGCACACATTTATGCATGCCGTGGGACCATGCGCTGTTTCCTTGGCATGAATAAGACAGAGGAGATGAGGACTGCTGCAACAAACCCCACGCAGCCGTACGCATGGCGCCGCATGGGCACACGCTTTCGCACCTCTGGGATTGTGCGCTCTTTCATTGGCATGCAGCAGACAGGCGGCACAGCAACAAAAGGAGATGTGGGCATTTAGGAGGCAGGCAGCACAACAACAACAACAACAACAACAACAACAACAAGGAGATGTGGGCATGCAGCAGGCAGGCAAGGAGATGTGGGCATGTAGGAGGCAGGTGGCACAGCAACAAGGAGATGCTGGAAAAGGCCATCCCCCCATTGGCACGCCACAGCCTGAGCATGGGCGGTGTGTGTGTGTGTGTGTGTGTGTGTGTGTGTGTGTGTGTGTGTGTGTGTGTGTGTGTGTGTGTGTGTGTTCGTGTGTGTGTGTGTGTGTGTGTATGTGTGTGTGTGTGTGTGCGCGCGTTCGTGTTTGTGTGTGTGTGCGTGTGTGCGTGTGTGTGTGTGTGTGTGTGTGTGTGTTCGTGTTTGTGTGCAGGCCGCGGTTTGGGCATGGATGCTCATCCTTGCAGGCAATGATGTTGCATGAGGGAGCTGCTCATTCTGAGAGGGAAACACTCAAGCAGCCAAGCACTTGAGGAGTGAAGCACAGGGCATGCATAGCACTCGCGCCCACACACACCTGCCCTTCCCATGAACACCGAGTGCACTCTGCACACGCAGCATTGAAAGCCCACACAGCCGCCTCCTCTTGCAGGAAGCACACTGTGCACTGGGTACGAGGAGCTGATACTGCAGCCCTCCTCATGAGCATACTGCACACGCAGCATTGTAAGCCCACACAGCCACCTCCTCTTGCAGGAAGAACACTGTGCACTGGGCATGAGGAGTCAAGCCTACCCTGACAGCAGAGCCCTCTTTGTTTTTTAATTTTCCTTTGCATAGAGGTGGTATCTACCACTTTTATTTTCCCTTTGCATTATACCACCATTTAGAGTGTCCATCAAATCTATTTTCCATCCCAGTGTTCCCTATGTCATACACCTTTTTTTCTCTTGCGGTGCTGCACACAGCACATGTTCTCATGGGAGCAGCACTGGGAGCTGCTCATGCAGGAATTGCCTTGGGCCCTCAAACTGTACACAAACATGTTTCCATGCTTCCACAAGAGCACATAAGGCAATCCCCTCAGCGCTCATGCTTTTGTCAGCAAGGCACTCGTGCTTTTGTCAGCAAGGCGCTACTGCATATGCCAGCCTTGCTGACAAAAGCACGGCGCTACTGCATATGCCAGCAAGGCGCTAGGGCTTGTTATCAAGGCGCAGCGCGAAGCAGAGTACATATGGGGTCAGCTGTGCACTCTCCTTCCTGGATAACAGAGCCTACTGCAACCCCTCATTGCGGTAACTCAGGTGCACTCTCTTTTCTGCACAGCCTGCACAAACATCACACGCACACACACACCTGTTGATCTCCAGCAGGGAGCGGCCCTGCATGCCATAGCGCCGCCGGTTTGTAGGAAAAAACAGGTACCTGCAGCAAAAGAGATCCGTATGCACATCCGTACCTAAACTTGCGTTCCCCTGCTTGCACACGGTGCAGGTCACATGCAACGAGCAGTAGGGCAAACAACAAAGCTAAGGGACAGAGGTCAGAATCCAAAAGCAGATGCAGGCGTGAACAGCAGAGCTGATGGACAGAGGGGACAATGCAGAAGGAAGTGCTAAGAGGCAGAGGTTACGGTGCACAATCAAATGCAGATGTAAACAACAAAGCAGACGGACAGAGGCCAGAGTGTAGCAACAAATGCAGGAGCGGGCGCATCGGACAGGCAACACACGCACACACACACACACAGCCAAGCATGCTTGCTGGAGACACAGGGGAGACGCCAAACCATGGGACATGCGTCTCAGCGCCTGTGTTGGCACATCAGTCTAAGCATGTGTGCATGAAATGCGCGCACAATCTCACCTCTCCACCACAAACAGGGCCAGCCTGGCTTCCAAAGGCCATTGCGCATCAGCATCATCCAGGGCTATCGCAATGGAGCCACGCTGCTGCAGGGCTGCGCACATTGCACACGGCACAGGGAGTGCAAAAGCAGTCAGCACTGCGCGTGCACCCCACCCAAGGCTATAGCTATGCTGTTGCAGGGCTGCACACATTGCACACGGCACAGAGAGGGGAAAAGCAGTCAGCACTGCGCGTGCACCCCACCCAAGGCTATAGCTATGCTGCTGCAGGGCTGCACACAATGCACACGGCACAGAGAGGGGAAAAGCAGTCAGCACTGCGCGTGCACCCCACCCAAGGCTATAGCTATGCTGCTGCAGGGCTGCACACAATGCACACGGCACAGAGAGGGGAAAAGCAGTCAGCACTGCGCGTGCACCCCACCCAAGGCTATAGCTATGCTGCTGCAGGGCTGCGCACATTGCACACGGCACAGAGAGGGGAAAAGCAGTCAGCACTGCGCGTGCACCCCACCCAAGGCTACAGCTATGCTGCAGCAGGGCTGCACACAATGCATTCTGGCAAGGCACAGCACACAATGCACTCTGGCAAGGCACAGCACATAATGCACTCTGGCAAGGCACAGCACACATGCACAGCACACATGCAGGTCAAAAGGCTGACAGCATGAGGAGCTGCGCTGCCCCAGGGCTTCACACATCCGTTCCGCGTATGCAAGACCCACAGGGCGTGTCTCATGCATTTCACATCTGCAACACGCGCGGTGCGTGTCCCATGCACTTCACATCTGCAACACGCGCGGTGCGTGTCCCATGCACTTCGAGGTCGCAAGACGCACAGCGCATTTCACCACACGTGTAAGAAATAACCTGGTGATGGGTGCATGCATGGAACAAAAACATTTGGTTGGGCAAGACCCTGGTGGGTGACCATGCGCACCTGCAGGCATGCACAAGTAGACGATGGCATTTCACGCATATTTCTTGGACACACAAGACACACACTGACACCTCACATGTGTGTTACATGTGCACGAGGCACAGCAAGCAAGGGGGTCCATGGCTCAAGCAATGACACCTTTGCCACGAGGAATCACCAATACACGCCTTTGCCATGACGACACATTTTTGTTGCGGCACGACGACTTCCAACAGCTGTGTTTTCTAAGCTGTGAAGCATTGGACTGTGGGGTTATGGCAAAACTGCGAGGACAATAGCATGCATTGCCCAGGGGCGCTTGCCGTACATACAATGACCGGTGCTGCTCGCTGGCAGAGTGCCGATGCTCACGTGCTCATGCCAATCCACACATGGCCATTGCAGCACACCATCACAGAGATCACTGCAGCACACCGACACAGTGTGTTTTGGGCGGCAGCGAGGCAATTCAGGCTATCTGCATCCCCTCACTCATTCATGATATCATCAATAACCCCCACCTAAACATGGTCCCATCAGCATCCCACATCACTAGCAAGCGCTGCTGTTCACACACCGGACATGAGGCGCGCGTTTTGGACGGCAGTGAGGCCATGCGGGCCATCAGCACCCCCGCCAGCAATGACCAGTCTGCCTTGGAAGAGGCGCTCCTCTGGGTCCAGCAGCAATGCCATGGCCTCTGCGTAGGGCCTGCACACATACATGCGAGTTGTGATGCTGTGCATCGTGCCTGAAGAAGATGATCACCAGCCTGCTTCATGCTCTGGGTCCTGCAGCCTTGCCATTGCCTCTGCATAGGGCTTGCATGTAATTGCGCGAGTGATGATGCTCTGCAGCGGACTTTGTGCGTGCAGGGATTGATCCATACCCTGCCTCAGAACGGGCAATGCTATAGATTGACTAACGCTGCCATGGCTTCTGCACAGGGCCTGCATGCATTCGCGCGAGTGATGATGCTCTACAGTGGACTTTGTGCGTGCAGGGATTGATCCATACCTTGCCCCAGAACGGGCAGTGCTATAGATTGACTAACGCTGCCATGGCTTCTGCACAGGGCCTGCATGCATTCGCGCGAGTGATGATGCTCTACAGTGGACTTTGTGCGTGCAGGGATTGATCCATACCTTGCCCCAGAACGGGCAGTGCTATAGATTGAGTACCGCTGCCATGGCTTCTGCACAGGGCCTGCCTGCATTTGTGCGAGTCGGGATGCTCTACAGTGGACTCTGTGCGTGCAGGGATTGATCACCAGCCTGCATCGGAACAGGTAATGCCTTGGGTTCGGTATTATTATTACATTATCATTATTGGGTAACGCCTTGGGTTCAGGGATTGATCACCAGCCTGCATCGGAAAAGGTAACGCCTTGGCTTCAGTATTGCTGCCATGGCTACCGCATAGGGCCGGTGCAAACATGCAAGTGCTCATTAGCTCATGTTTTGGGGCAAGGTTTGGTTCGGCTACAGCCACAGCATCGCTGCCCCCCTCTGAAAAAAGGAAACCTTGCACAAGCTCGTTGATCAACGCGGGTGCCATGATGCTGTGTGGCAAGGTCTCAGCAGAGAGAAAGCTGCTGTGATATAGTGCCATGGTTTTGGCAAAACGCCTGCGCACACAGGTGTATGTGCAGCTGCCCGAGCCAGGGAATCGCCCCTCACTCACCCACACCCGCCCCAAATCCCCATAACAACAGCCCTGCAAGGACTTATGTAAGACCCTCCCAACACATCTGCTGCCTCAGGAGTACACCTAGGGCACTGACATGTGTGTTGCTTCTGCCAGGCATGCATGCCTGCAAAGCATTTATGCACGCAAACACATGCAACGACACCCCACCACCCCAAACGCACCTGCTGCCTGAGGAGTACACCCAGAGCTCAAACTTCTCTGCCGCCTTTGCCAAGAACTCGCGCACACCAGGGCGGAGCTTCGTCCAAATACCCAGGCGCTCAGACCGGTACAGCTCTCGTTGGTGGTCAGGCAGGCTGCTCAGCTCGGCAGCTTGCCGCTGGGCCTGTGTGTGTGTATGTGTATGTGTGTGTGTGTGTGTGCGCGTGTGTATCAAGCGGTCTCTGCTGAGGAGTATGATGTCCATTTCAAGACACACATACACACAAAAACTAATGCGCTGCCGCATTGATCAAATTCTCACCCACCAGTTGCGCCTTTGTCTAGGGCTTTGACTCTGTCAAGCGGACTCTGCTGAAGAAAGTTAAGTCCATTTACAAATACGCGCACACACTTACAGTCATATGCACACACAGTCACACACATGCGCGCGAGCAATGCTGCATCGATCCAACTCACGCACCAGCTGTGCCTCCGTCTCGGGCTCCAACTCTGTTACACGGGCGCTACTAAGGAGTGTGTGGTCCAAGTCCAAGGCCAGCACCAGGCGGCCCTGCTGCAGCAAAGACGCGGCCTGTGCAGAAGTTCAAAGTGCGTGCAGTGTGTGTGTGTGTGTGTGTGTGTGTGTGTGTGTGTGTGTGTGTGTGTGTGTGTGTGTGTGTGCGTGCGCGCGCGCGTATGTGTATGTATGCGCACATATGTATGCGTGTGCCACTTTCTGTCAAAAGGATGCATCAGACTTGGATTAATGGATAAGGTTTGGATCTGTTTTTTCAGAGCAGATAGGAGATCAGGTATGAAGGGAGAAAAAAGAGAAGCCTGATTAGGGCAGATGGCGCTGGTGCTGCTGGTGGTGCTGCTGCTTATCTCAATCCTTGAGAAACAAACGACCATCTATATGTCACTTGGGGGATGGGTGACAGTGCCCTCAAGGATTGAACGACAAACCAGACAACCTCGAGAAACAAACTGCATTCGAAGAATAGATGACATTTCAAACGACACTGTGCATGCTGCACACGGGTAAATGAAATTCAAAATGAGCATTATGAATGCTGCACACAAATAAATTAAATCTAAACGACACTGCACATGCTCCGCACGGCCCATCAACACATTATTTACACTTTTTAACATTTAGAATTCTTATTAAGATGGGGACAGCTTTGCTTGCTGGCTTTTACAGGCGGAGCAGAGCAAGCCCACGTACGTAAATCTGCACCCAACACCTCTCAAAAGAGCATATCCACCCAGCCCAGGTAGTCATCTTCACCCTTTCACCTTCTGATTGCTGATGGTGCTCTGCCTGGACCCCTGTGCATATACTCTTCAGTCCTTTTGTACTCTGTGCACGCACAGTTCGATCCTTGTAACACCAAACACACATGCGCTTCAGTCCTTGAACATTCACTTCTGTGCACGCGCATTTTAAATCTTGTGACACCAAACACACATGCATTTCAGTCCTTGTACATGCACCTCTGTGCACAAGCACTTAACCTTACTCACGCTCTACCTTGGACCTCCGCACACATGTGCATGAACAGAATGCAGCTTCACACATAGGAGCACACGTGCACACACACACGCACACAGACACACACAAGTTGAGCCATAGGCCTCCGGAGCAATCCTGGATGCCGCCGGTTCTCCTTGTTCACAACCTTGGCCCTTTTCCTTTTCAACAAAGCCTTCACTTCATCACCACTGCCGGGGCTCTTGCCTGCATCCTCATGCTCAGGCGCCAGTGTAGCAATTCCGCCAGCACTCACGGCAGCTACAGCAGCAGCTGCTGTCGCAGAGGAAACCCCCCCGCTCCAGAGCAGCTGCCTTCTATCAACAACATTTGTATTATCCTCTTCAACAACAACTCTCACCTCATCACCACTGCCGGTACTCTTGCCTGCATCCTCATGCTCAGGCGTCAGTGCAGCAGCCCCATCAGCATTGGCAGCTGCAGCAGCAGCCGCTGCTGCAGAGGCCACACCCCGTTCCAGCGCAGCTGCAAGCTCCCCCCTCTCACGCGCCAGTCGATCCTTCTGGCGCTGCTCAAAGGTCCACCCGGTGGGCGCGCTGCACACAGAGCAGCACAAAAACGGCACAAAGCATTGGTAAGCATGGCGACGCCATCACAAGCAGGTCCTTCTGGCGCTGCTCGAAGGCCCACCCAATGGGCACGCTGCACACAGAGCAGCACAGAATGAACATCCCGCATTAGGTGTGCATGACAATGCCACCGCACAAGCCGGTCCCCCTGGTGCTGCTCACAGGTCCATACATAAGTGGGCAATTTGCACACACACACACACATACACACACACACTCTGGTGCAGGAATCGAACACAGCATTTGGTGCGCATGGCAATGCCATAACAAGCCGGTCCTTCTGGCGCTGCTCGAAGGTCCACCCGGTGGGCGCGCTGCACACAGAGCAGCACAGAATTGGCACACAGCATTTGGTGCGCATGACAACGCCATCTTAGCAGCAGCAGCAGCAGCAGCAGGGGCGTACCCGGCCCCCCCCAATTTGTAAGGGGAACGCAGAGAGCCCAGCCAGTAGCTTGGCCCTGGCTGCGCACACGATGGCATTCAACAATTGAAGTTGCTGAATGTCCAAAGGGCAGCAGCACAAGAGACTGTCGTACGTCCCAAGGGCAACAGTTGAAGGTGGTAGAGTATTTGGAGGGCAATAGCAAAGGGCAACAGCATGAGGTGCGCCTAGCGCTAAGCGATTCCCATGGACCCATTCCACTCAAGGGTCCTGCTCAGCGTCATGCTGCAAACGATGGTGACACGCTGCCAATGATCATGGCATGCTGCAAATGATGGTGCCACGCTGCAAATGGTGGTGTCACGCAGCAAATGAAATGAAACATATATGTAGGCGCACGAAGCAGGGCTCTCAGCAAGAGGCACGGGGAGGCAAGCCACTGCCCAGACAAGTCTTGACAACCAAGGCTAATTGTACGGCAAGCATAGCACAGCAAACATGGCACTATAGACTATGGAAAGGGTTGCACAGGCAGGTCAAGCATGGTGCAAGGATGCAAAGCTCACCTTTCCTGGGAACTTACAAGCAGACATTGAGGAAACACCCGAACCAACAGCAGGGTTAGGTTGCAAGGGTTCTGGCAGGCACAAGGCATGCACACACACATACACACACACACAAACACGCAAACAAGCACACACACACACACACACGCACGCACACAAACACACACGCACGCTCACACACAAGCAGGCACATAAACACACACACGCACGCTCACACACACACACACGCACGCACACACACACACACACACACGCACACACACACGCGCACGCACGTGCGCACACACACACACACACACACACACACACACACACACACGCGCGCGCGCGCGTGCGCACGCACGTGCGCACACACACACACACTCACACACGAGGCAGGCTCCAAGCTTTCTGTTCCACAACTACACGCAACAACAAGAAGCAACAGAGTCAACAGATAGGGTTACCTCGGCACAGGGGCAGGTTCCTCCAAGCTGGCCATCCTCCCTCCATCCACCTCCTCATCAGACAAGGGTGACTCCGGTGGGAAAAAGGCGGTGCCAGGTGCAGCAGCAGCAGCAGTAGCGGGGGTGCCGCCAAAGGGGCCCAGCAAAGCAGCTGAGTCCTCCAAGCCTTGCGCTGAAGAGGTGGGTGGGGGCGAGGAAGGGGGAGCATTGGCGGGGGTGCGTTCCCAGCTTTGTGCCCGACCTGCACACATCAAAACACATGCACGTGTGTGTGTGTGTGTGTGTGTGTGTGTGTGCAAATTCCATGCATACCCACAGCTGCAGATTAGCTTGTTGCTCTCTGCTCCAGGGCCATGTGTGTAGAGCACAAAATAAACCCACACAGAAAGGCGGAGTAGGAAAAAGCTGCTTTTCCCTCAATGAAAACAGGCTGTCATTCATGATGCATGCAATGAGCATGCCCAACCCTGTTTGGCTGCATCTCCCGCACCTGCATCAACAAGCTGCCTGCATCACCAACCATGCACACCCACACATAGAGAGCTGTGCACAGGCATGCAACCAGGACACACGGTACATGACATGCACAGGCATGCAACCAGGACACACGACACATGACATGCACAGGCATGCAACCAGGACACACGGTACATGACATGCACAGGCATGCAACCAGGACACACGACACATGACATGCACAGGCATGCAACCAGGACACACGGTACATGACATGCACAGGCATGCAACCAGGACACACGGTACATGACATGCACAGGCATGCAACCAGGGCACACGACACATGACATGCACAGGCATGCAACCAGGACACACGGTACATGACATGCACAGGCATGCAACCAGGACACACGGTACATGACATGCACAAGCATGCAACCAGGGCACACGACACATGACATGCACAGGCATGCAACCAGGACACACGGTACATGACATGCACAAGCATGCAACCAGGGCACACAGTACATGACATGCACAGGCATGCAACCAGGACACACGATACATGACATGCACAGGCATGCAACCAGGGCACAGCGCACATGAATCGTGTCAGCAAACAGACAGGACACACGGCACATCAAACGCCCACGCATGCAACCGCGGCACACACAGTGCATACAACGCAGAATCTGAATACTATTTCACACGACTGTGAATTCATATTTTGACAAAAGGAATTGTAAACTTCCTTACACACACCCTCTGTGTGCTTCTGTGTTTGCTCAGTGCTCTGAAGGAGGGCAATCAATACTGGAGAGCACCTCTGTACAAGGGAGGCTAAGGGCCACCTAAGCTTCTGTTGTGCACAGGGGTCACATAACTGCCACGATGTCAGCAACAAGTCCAGATGGATGGAGCTCAATTTAAGACCCCCTGCTTTTTCAGCATCCTGTTGAGCACTGTCTCCCCCTCTGGAACCTGCGCAGGCGTCCTATCTCACCATTTCCAGTTCCTCCCCTCTTCTTCTCTCAACATGCTCCAACCCTGATGCTGCTCAACCTTCCCTGCTACACAACACACACACGCACATACGCGACACACACACACACACACGCATATGCACGCGCTCGCACACACACACACACACACACACACACACACACACACACACCTGGGTCGCGGCTGGTGCTCCTGCTGGTCTTCCTCCTGCTGCAACCCCTAGCCCCCTCCCTACTCCTGCTTCTATCCCTGCTTCCCCTCAAATCACACGCAGGCCCGTCCCAGCCCTCTCGGCTGCGGCCCCGGCTGAACCCCAAGTCTAGCAAACCGCCTAGGCCCCGATCCCGACTGCGGCCGCGGCTGAACGACAGATCGAGCGGGTCCACCGCGCGATCTCGGCTGCGGCCGCGGCTGAACCCCGGTAGATCGTTGCTAAGGGCACCAGGGCCCCCTAATCTGTCCCGGCTGCGGCCCCGGCTGAATGGCAGATCAAGCGGGTCCACCGCCCGCTCTCGGCTGCGGCCCCGGCTGTGACCATGCATGCCCCCCGGGGATGGGCCCCAGCCGCGCTCGCTGCGCTCGTGGCGGTGCCGCGAGGGCTTGTCTCTGCCTGCGGTTGTGGTTGCATAGTGCGTTGATCCGTGTGTGTGTATGTGTGCGCGCGTATGAGTGCATGCAAGCGTGCGCAGGTGCAGGCTCAGGCTTACTATTTAATCAGGCTATATTGTTTGTACCTCCTGCAGGCACCAGGAATGGGAACGATGAGGTTAGTGACAGCAACAAGTGTTGTCTTACATGCTTCCACAACCAAATGTGTGCTCCCCGCACCTGTCGGTGGGCTGAGCTCTCACGTGCGCCAAGTATTGCAGAGACTTTTAAAGGCACATGCTTGCAAGCCCACCCGGAGCCCTGCCTGCAAATGCAGAGCAGACTCCCAGCAACCACCCCTTGCTGTGAAAAAAAGCACACGCCCTACCAGCAGTCAGAAGCACAAATCAGACCACGGCCGCCATCAGCCATTATGTTTCAACAGCATCTGTTTGGTCAGAGCGCAGAATTCACCCTTTTCCTGCTAGCAGCCGTCCCTGTGTCCCGAGCTAAAAGAGCTCAAATGCGCACATATACACACACACCTGTACACACTCACATACCCTAAACATACACACACACACACACACACACACACACCTGAGGGCCCGTCTGCATCTGCACGTATCCGTTTGGAGGACCGCCCCTCTCGCCCGCCATCGGGAGATCGGGAGCTGCGATGCGAGCGTTTACTATGAGAGCCGCCCACTGTGCATGCAGCGCACCACACAGCAGCAGATATTGTGATCATGCTCCATTATGAATGAATTAATGAATGAATGAATGAATGAATGAACAGCAGAGCACATCACAGCAGCACAGTTTTGTGAGGGCGCGTAGCAGCTGGTAGTGTGTGGGTGCATCGCCATACTTTGAGCTCCCTTCACATGCAGAGCACCACCATCGCAATAGCAGAAGGAAACGTATGGATTGCTTGAGCGCACACACACACACACACACACACATGCACACACACCTGTGCTGCCCTGCAGCTGCCCCTCGCCGTCGCCCTCCCCATCTTTTTCCCTGCCCCCCCTGCTTCGGCCCCTTTTGCTGTCCTTCTCCCTCTCCCTCTCCCGACGGTGCTCGCGCTCCTTCCCACTCCGCACCCCCTCGATCCCTGGCCCCTGCTGCCCTTCGCCTTTACCCTCTTCGTCCCTCTCCTCTGACGCACGAGCCCGCGCAGACATGTGGTCCCTGCCCCGCCTCCTCTCCCTCCTGCTGCCATCCCCTGCTACGGCGCTTGTTCCCTTGTCCTCTGCATTGCCACCTCCAACACCACCACCATCACCACCACCACCACCACCACCTTTGCTCCCTCCCTCTGTGCTCTCTTCCTCTGCCATGCTATCTCCCACAGTCTTGTCCTGCTTCTCTTTCGCAACAACCTGCTCAGCAGGCGGCGCGCTGGCCGCCGCCGCCGCTTTCTCCACGTTGGCGCGCCGGATGTCGGACGCTGAGGACTCTACCACGATTTTGAATTTGAACGCCGAGCTGGCAGCGTGGGCGGCGGCGGGCTTGGCGCCACCGCGGCCGCCACCGCTGCCCAGACGCAGGGCGGAGGGGCGATGCGGTTGCGGGTGCTCTGGATGGTGGGACTGCGTGGGTGTCACTTGGGGTTGTTGGGGGATAGGGTCCTCAGACATAGGACTGTGGTGCTCTGGGTAGAGCTCTGAGGGTGGAGGTGGGGAGGAGGGGGGCGGCGGTGGGGGGGGCATGGGGGCCTGGCTGGGCGAATCTGGGGAGCCCTGTGGTGCGTGCGTGTGCGTGTGCGTGCGTGCATGTGCGTGTGTGAGCATGCAAATGCGAGAGTGTGCAGATAGGTTGCAAGTGCATATGCACAAGCATGCATACAGGTGCAGTCATGCTCTGTGGTTCGCGTCAGAGCACGCAAAGGCACCTCACAATCAGCTTCCTTTTTTCCTGGCTTCACAAACAAGTTCTGTCAGTTAACCAAAAGCGTGTGCTCAGAGCGTGAATGTGCATCCAAGGCACAGTTGCACAGGCGACACAACAACAACAACAACAACAACAACAACAACAGCAACAGCAACAACAACAGCAACAACAACAACAACAACAACAACAGCAGCAACAGCAACAACAACAACAACAACAACAACAGCAACAACAACAACAACAACAGCAGCAACAGCAACAGCAGCAACAACAACAACAGCAACAACAACACAACCACACATCAAGGGCAGATACCAAACAGGCTTCGTCACGTTGAATGCAGCACCACATTGGAGACAGCAAAGCTCCAATGACAGTATCAATGACAAGACTGCATCACATCTTACATAGCAAGCCACTGGATTCATCATGACATCGAAGGCTACATCACATTGAAGGAAGCATTCCATCAAAAACATGTTCCCGCGAAAAAAGACAGCGCCCTTTTGAAGGCTGCTTGCACCTCTGAGCATGGCTTGAGGTACTTGACTTGAGCATGGCTTGACGTATATGGCTGGAAGGCAGTGTGTATATATATACCTCAGAACATGGCTCAAAAGCATGCAGCCTCATGCTCACATCAGCACTGGTTCAACAACTTGGCATGCACCAACTTGCACCCTCCAGACTCATTGTGATGACAGACATTTTGACTGATCGACGTCAGGGTGTTGGTCACAACCACAGGTGAACGACGCCACCCAAATCTGACCTGCCACCCTCTTCGTGCACACATCCAACACTAATTGCACATGCTGCCCATTCCGCAGTTGCCGCAGACGCAAGGGTGCTGCATGCATCCTCGCTGTATGATTGCATTGCAGAAAGTGCAGTGCAATCGAACTCATGTCCTCACCCCACATTACAGCCCTTCTCCAGCATCAGAGGCACGAACTTTAACATGTCTGCCAACACCTACACACACACACACACACACACACACACACACACACACACACACACACACACACACAAGCGCGTAAGCATGAGCCCACACCACACGCACCGTGCCATTCGCCAGCTGAGGTGGTGCAGGGCCGCCATCTGAGTCTGGCGGCGGCGGCGCTTCCTCTGGCACAGGCAGAGGCGGCGGTAGCAGCTCCCCGCCATCCTGTACTCTCCCTCCCCAACCTTGCACCGCTGCTCCTCCTGCTGCTGCTGCTGCTGCTGCTGCTGCTTCCCTTGCCCCTCTCTCCCCACCTTCCCCTTGCATTCGAGGCCCTGGCCCTTCCCCACCTTCCGCCCGTGCTTCCTCCCCTAAGCCTCTTGCACCCGAAGGCGGTGCTTCGCAACCCTCCTGCTGCTGCACCGCTACTACACCACTCTCCCCTGAAGGTCTCCCACCCACACAGCCTTCTTTAGGCGCACCTCCCTCTGCCCCTTCCAGCCCCCCCCCCCGCCGCACCCTCTTTACTTCCATTAGCACCACCTGAGGCCCCCTCCATGCTTTTTGCCCCCTCTACGGCCACCCCTCCCTCGCCACCACCAGCCCCCGGTATTCCTTCTGCACCCGGGGTGGGGGTGCCTCTTTCGCCAGCGCCGGGCGTGTTCTCTGCAGCAGCAGCTGCGCGCGCGCTCTCTGCCTTGGCGCGCTCCTTCTCTTCTATGATTACTTTCAGCACCTGGCGGGACAACAGCGGGGTAACGTGAGTACTCGCATACTCATGTCTGCAAGCTTGTGTGCACTCAGCACACACTCACGTTTGCAAGCTTGTTTGCACTCGGCACACAATCATGTTTGCAAGCTTGTGTGCACTCAGCACACACACTCACGTTTGCAAGCTTGTGTGCACTCGGCACACACTCATGTTTGCAAGCTTGTGTGCACTCAGCACACACACTCACGTTTGCAAGCTTGTGTGCACTCGGTGCACACTCACGTTTGCAAGCTTGTGTGCACTCAGCACACACACTCATGTTTGCAAGCTTGTGTGCACTCAGCACACACACTCACGTTTGCAAGCTTGCGTGCACACAGCACACACACACACACTCACGTTTGCAAGCTGGTGTCCACTCGGCACACACTCACGTTTGCAAGCTTGTGTGCACTCAGCACACACACTCACGTTTGCAAGCTTGTGTGCACTCGGCACACACTCACGTTTGCAAACTTGTGTGCACTCAGCACACACACACACTCACGTTTGCAAGCTTGTGTGCACTCGGTGCACACTCACGTTTGCAAGCTTGTGTGCACTCCTGTAACTCAAGCATGCAGGTGTACCCTCCACAACAGGGAACATGGCTTTTGCCTCTGTGCTCTTCCTCTCCAAAGAAATGCTGTTTTGGAAGCGGCTACACCCAAGTCCAGGCGGCACGCTTCACAATGAGACGTGCAGGTCTGTTTTAAGGCCATGCATTTCCTCGCTCATTGCGTCCTCTTTCACAATCTTGCATAAGATCTGGGCAAAGGTTGAAAGCACAGTGTTCTCTCACCCACACACACTCTCACAGACTCACCTTGGACCCTCGCACCCAGCCCTCCAACTCCTGCTTCTGATTCCCTGCCAGCACATCATGCCGGTAGTTCATGGCAGCCTGCAAGCAAGCACACACATGCAAGGAATGGGAGCGGCAAGCAGGCATGAAACAGAACTTCATGCCCAGTTCCCTGCCAGCACGTCATGCCGGTAGTTCATGGCAGCCTGCAAGCAAGCACACGCATGCAAGGATTTGGAGCGGCAAGCAGACATGAAATAGCAAAATTACTGCCCATTTCCCTGCCTGTAGTTCATGGCAGCCTATGAGCAAGCACATGCATGCAAGGAATTGGAGCAGCAAGCAGGTAGTAAGCGGCAACATTTCCTCCCCTGCGCCTGATTCCCTGCCAGCACCCATCTCTTTTGCAGTTCATGGCGACCTGAAAGGTAACGCACGTTTTATACAATAGGCGCTAGCAGGCGTGAAATGACAAGACTTTGTGCTCCAGCACCTTGATTTTTGCAAAGATGTCAGAACTACGTAGTTGAAGGCGGCTGCAAGAAAGCTCAAACACACACACATACCACCTAGGTTGCTTTTTACCTTGAAAAGCATCAGGACGCCCTCCATTCGCTTTGTGTGACCAATGCTGGTGCCCACCACCTGAAAGGGAACCATATTACATGACATGTTTAACAAGTTGCGATCTGTGGGATTAAGGAGGTCAGGGTAAGGAAACAAACAAGCAGCGCCAGACTGCAACAGGCCGAGAGTTATTCAGCCTCAACAGACATGTGCACCCTCCTTGCCTGTACATGCACGCTGCTGCATTCTGTTTGCCCCCCTTCTCCCACACCCATGACACACCAATGAGTCCACCAATGAGAAATGATTGAATGTGATGTACACACATATTTATACAGATATACACATATATAAACAATATATGCACGTTTATGATAAACGCATATATGTAGATGATATGTAAACATGTATGATACACTTCAAATCGTAGGAACACCTAAATACTGCATCGACATGAGGCCCACCACAACTTTCTTGGAGAAGGCAAAGCAATGACACGAGAGCCCACCAATGCCACCAACGAGATGGGATTGAGGTACATTCACAGGCATGCTGACCAAGTGCACCTGCTTGAGACCCTCCATGATTTCCTTGGAGACGGCAAAGCAATGACATGAGAGTGCACCAATAAGAGTCAATGCACTGAGGGGCACGCTTACCAAGTGCACTGACTTGAGAGCCTCCATGATTTCCTTGGAGAAGGCAAAGCAATGACGTGAGAGTCCACCAATAAGAGTCCATGCACTGAGGGGCACGCTTACCAAGTGCACTGACTTGAGACCCTCCATGATCTTCTTGGAGAAGGCAAAGCACTCAGGATATGCCTCCACCTCCTCGCCCTTCTTCCTCTGCGTTCCAGGCCAAGGGAGAGAAGCCTTAGTCAACTGCACACCTGAAGGCACCAAGCTTTCCATTTTACACTCCAGAATGGCCCATTCCCACGAAGGGGATCGTCCTGTGTGCTGACCACCTCCCTGCCCCCCCCTTGATACAATGAACACACACACACATGCGCGTGCTCGCCTTGCAGTGCACTCAGCGCGCTCACTGCCCGGTTACATTTTGCCAGCATTGCTTTTGCTTGTTAAATGCAGTAAATGAAAAATGAAAGTTGCCAAGACTGCTTGCTCTTGTTCTTTGCAAGTGGCTGTGGGCATTCAGTTTCGCACCGGACTTCGGGCTGCACAAACTTGGGTGATAGACTCATCATGTGTCGTGCTTTGTGTGTGTATTGTGCATTGCGTCATGGTTGTGTGTCATGTGTCATGCATGGTGCGTATGTGCCATATTTTGCGTGTCAAGTGTCATGCACTGTGTGTCATGCTCGTGTGTCGTGTTTGTGGTATGATGTATCATGCTTTTGTGCCATGCGTCATGCTTTAGTTTTCTTGCGAGTGTGCTTCCCACGGATTTCTCCAAGAGTGCCTTACGACATGACACCGTGAAAACGAGAAGAAGCAATCAGTGAGATTGGCGTTGGAGTTAAGGCTTCAGAAGCAGAAATGGAATCTGAAATACGCAGATGTGAAGATGGACACGCACATAAGCGGTTGGGAGCACATCGCGCGTGCTTGTGTGCATACAAATTGCATGCATGATGGCCATGCAATCATAGATAGGTTTATCAAATTTGCATGCATCCCAGCTCTTACACAGCTGCCTGAAAACATGCACAATTACATGCATGTAAGGTATGCACGCGCACGCACATGCGTGTGTGAGTTGTGTATGTGTGTGTGTGTGTGCGCGCGAATATGTGTGTGTGCGAGTATGTGTGTGTGTGTGTGTGTGTTTGCGTGTGCGTGTTTGTGTGTTTTTGTGTGCGTGTGTGCGTGTGTGTGTGCGTGTTTGTGTGTGCGTGTGCGTGTGCGTGTGTGTGTGTGTGTGTGTGTGTGTGCATGCGTGTGCGTGTGTGTGTATGTGTGCGTGCGTGCGCGTGCACGCATGTGTGTGCGTGTGTGTGCTGTGTTGTGCTCATGTGTTTGTTGGCACGCATTTGAAGTGAGCGCATTTTTGCCGGAACGGAAGCGCTCATTCAGCTGGGGATGCATTCAAGTGCTATATGCTTTCCACCATGTGCAGCAATGGTGTGTTTACCCTTTACCATTTGTATTGGAAGTTTTGCTTCATTCACACCTTGCAGACTCGAAGGAGCTTGTCCAGCTTTTTGATGGCCTTCTTCAGGTCTTGGCACACAGTGTCCAGGGATCGCATTGCATCCTGCACGGACACGTAACGTGTGAGCTCGCGCAGCAGCGACTGCAGCTCCTCGCGCTCTCTGTGCTCGCTGCCAATACCGTTGTTGGTGCAGCCCCCGCGTGGGTTCCCCTCCTCGCCTCGATTAGCTTGACCACCCTTGCCACCAGCCCCCTCTCCCAGCTCCACCGGGGAAGCCCTCCTGCCTCCCCTGGGACTCATCATGTCTCTCCTAACACCACGGTAACGATGGGCTAGCCCTGCAGCTGTTGCGTTGCTCGCTCCGGGCATCAGATGGGGGGGCTTTTCATCTTCAACAGCCCCCTCCTCCAGGACCTCCCCTTCATCAAAGCCGCTTGCCTCGCCAGATTCTTGATCCTGAACACCACCAGGATTTAAACATACAGGGTTAGCAAAGGGGGGGGCTTTGGCAGGTAGGCACAGAGGAAGTGTGTGCCGGCGGTTTCAGCTGAAATGCCAGCCTTCAGCTGTCCCATGGCTCTCTCTCTTATTTAGTCTTGAGCCCAGCAATTCAGGAGCCCCAACCTACCCCTCCCTTTCCATCATGCACAGGCTGGTCAAAGGGCAGCTCCCCCTCCTCCTCATCCGAAGCCATGCCCTCGTGAACGGATCGCAAAGACAGATGGAACTAGAGGGACGTTCTCTTTTCAGATGATAGAGACAGCCAGGTTGCTTGCCCTCCAATATTGAGATAACACGCCCTGCTACTCTGCTTTCTCTACTTCAACCTCAACTTCAGTCATTCAACTAGTCCAAGACTAGTCCATCCCATTGACCAGGTGTGAGCAACTTGATGGCTCACAACAACAAATTCATTACATCTAAATTTTGAAAACATGACATGGAAACGCTTGCGGGAGGAAATCAATTGCCCAACATTTGACGAAACGAATGGGGGTTGTAAGTAGAGTATGGAAATATTTGTCAATTTTGACCTTACTTGCTACGAGATATGTGAGCACCACATTTACAGTCATGGCAGGAGCGTAAAAGCGCGAAGCCGGCTCATAAATGAGGAGAGCTGAACAGAAGGCTGAGAGGGAGAAGGAGAAAGAGAAGGAGCTGCAAAAGCCCCTTGTAAGCTGGAGCACTCTCAATCAAGCTGATATGCTTGCAACCGCTTGCGGGCCATAAGGGGGTTCAGATACAGAGCACACCAGAGCAAACGAGTACTTGTTTGCAAGATGTCCCTCCGCATGTTACACTTAACATTGGCCCTAAAGACCGCGCGATAGCAAGGTTTCGTATACAAATGCTTTCCCTTGCCTAGTTGTGCATTAGAACCGCTTGGACTTCCATGTGTGCCATCCAGGAGGGCCATGGTCATAATGTTGTGTGTACCGTGACAATATACTGTGTACATTGTGTTGTGTATGTTATGTTGTGTATGCACAGGAGAAAGAGGATTCGGCATGCTTTTTGGAGAGCAAGCCGTGGCACAATGCTGCCGTGCACCGCCCTTCCTGTGCGTCACCACCCCAAGACAACAGCTTCTGTATGGAGGTAAGGAAGCAGAAGAGCACGCGCAAGTGTGTGCACCACAGCATGAGGGAGCCTTGAGGGTCCTGCCTGTGCTTATGTGCCTGCCTTTACTGGCAAGCCTCCGGGGTCCAAATGTTTGGAGTGATGCACGGGGCAAAGGCTCCCAATCTGCATCTGCTGACCGCACGTTCATGCATCTGGTCACTGCCTGCAAAGCTTGCCTGGTTGCAGGTGAGCTTATCCAGGAGCTTCCCAATGAGCTCTGCCTGCTTGACCTGCCCAGCATGCCTATTACCCCAATCCAGATCTGCACTGTTGTGAATGCTGTGCAATTCAAGGCAAACACGGCTCTGAATACAACACAGTCGTGTGCATACCATGCATGATGGAGTTTGTGCATTGGTTGTTGCATTAAGAGACCACTTGCTCCTCTCAAATAGCTGAACCAGGCTGCACAAAGTAGGGTGGGAATACACAAGGGCTTTCGTGTCCTTATGATTGTAGGTGCCAATGCAGCACGCATGCAGTCCTGCAACCATCAGTGCTGAAAACCATCGTTGCACATGCATACCATTAATGCTCACAACCGTCAGTGCGCATGCATACCATGAGACATATTTAATCATGAGCCCTGTATGGGCTGCTGTTTTTTGTGATGCCATGGGCAGGATGAGCCACATGCAGTACTTGTAGAGAACTACTTCTTCTCTCTCTCTGTCTCGGACCCTTTGGAACCTGGAAACCCGCTGGTGTTTGTGAGCCCTGGATTTGAGCAGCAATCAGGCTACCCCAGCAGCGAGGTGCTTGGCAACAACTGCAAGATCCTTCAGGTGTGTGGTCGAGCGCATTTCGAGTGTGTAGGAATGTCGAGTGCATGCACATGCGTGTGCATTTGTGTGTGGTCGAGCGCATTTCTGCAGGCGTCTACTCCTTGCAACATGGGCAGACGTGCATCTGTTTGGTGAGGGTGTGTGATGTTGCTGCAAAGGAACGGCGCGTGCTGCTTCAAAGGGAAAGCACATGCAGCCTCAAAGGGAAAGTGTATGCAGCTTCAAAGCACTAAGCATGCAGCTTCAAAGGACCAAGCGTGCGGCTTTGAAGGACTTAGCATGCAGCTTCAAAGGACCAAGCGTGCAGCTTTAAAGAGCCAGCGCAACAGCAAAGGAAGCATGCGCTGCAGCTGACACTGCATTCTTTGGGGCACTGATTCTGTGTTGACCCTGCATGTATAAATGCATCTCGTGCTCGGAGAGAGAGGAATGGGCGCCCAAAAGGACTAGACTTCTGTAGTCGTTGGGGGTCGCTTTGTTACCTTCTCCAGTGTTGGCATGGAGGAGGCACCAGCAGCAGGTTGTGGGAAGCATTTGTCTCTGCTTGGTTGCTTTGTTGTCCGCCTCTGTCGATGACTTCACACATATGCTGTGGGACTCAAGCGAGCCATTGAGTTTTGCAAGCCAAACCTGATCTCCAATGAGGTGCTACACTTGTCATGGTCGCACCACCAATGCCCAAATTAGCGTATTGTACATCACTTTTACTCAAATTGGCGGCAAACAAAATCGGGCCACAACAATGCATGCCTTGCCAGCCGACACCAGAGAGCAAGTGCGCTGAGAGAGTAGTCAGCCAAGCCATTTTCATGATGGAACTGAGTAAGCAGAGCAGTCAGGGGAGATGTATGTGGCACTAATGCAATAAGGAATGTGTTGAATGGGGGACCTCAGGGTGTGCCAGGTCACTGATTGAAGCACCTTGAGCCAATTTTATATTGCATGGGCACAGAAGAGCATGCCTTGGTGAACAACTGCCTTCATTTGTTGGGCTTTTAGGTAAACTATGGGCCACGCCTAACCCATTGGTGCAAAAAGAGTGGGGCGAAATTGGACCCATCGGTGCAAAAATAACAGGGCAAAAACAGGTTCCTGAGCACGTGGGTGGCCTGGTTCAAGACCTCAGGTAACGAAATAAGTGGTACATTGCTGCAAGGGGTTTCCCGGAACCAAGCTCCTTAGAGCATACAAGCTTAGGGTGGGGATCCAAATAAATTTGAGAGAATGTTCAATCTCAGCAAGATGTATGCGCTGTGTGTGCAGGGCAAATTGGTTTTGGCTTGCCACCAACGCCTCACATTGTGTTGCGTTTCTCTTTGCAAACTTCAATCAGGGGCTCTCTGTGCAATCATTCAGGGGAAAAATGATCCAGGAAATAAGCATCAAAAATCTAACGAAGTATGAGTTGGAGGTTGAGCATGACCATTTGTTTGATCGTGGGTTTGGTCAGAGGCGGGTAGGTACAAAGCAGGGCCAGCAAGCCCCTCCAATTTTTGCCCAGGCCCTCCCCCCCCCCCCCTCGCTTCCTCACCCTTGTCCATCCTTGCACACATTGTATTGTCATATATGTCAGAAGGGGCCCGAGTGGGACCATGCAGCCTCCAATTGGCCAATGAGTGACTTTGTTGTGGGCTTTAAGGTAGTGCAGAGTGCACTGCTAGTCATACTAATGCTTACACTTTCATCAAGTCGTCTGAACGCTGTGCATGAGGGACGCAATGCACCATGTTGGGCATGTTTTTGTAGCCTGCGGATGCACGTGCTATACCTCCTTTATTGCTGCAGCACGAAGGCTGAATTCCACGCAAGTTGGTGAATGTTGGGAATGATAGAATTGCAGGTGCCAACCACGTTTCTTGCAATAGTTGTCCCAAAGGGGGGTTCCTACTGCAAGATAGGGACGGGCAGTCTGAACTGTACCCAATTCAACCTGAGAAATGGTGCAAGGTTGGAGTGCAATGGAGCACAAGTTACTACGCATGCTTTCTTTGGACTCTTTTTTTACAAATGTCGAGCTCATTGTGTGTATCGACTCCTCAGACTGTGCACCTTGCATAGCTTTAGAGTTCTCCCTGTCCGATCGTTGCTGTCAGTCAGCCTAGCAGTGGGCACCACGCTGTGGCAGGGATTCTGCCTCCTCTCCTAGGCACCCCCTGGCACAAACTTAGCAGAAATGCTCATTGGGGCTCCATTGCAAGGTATGCATGCCCAAGTTGTGTGGCAGCAGTGGGGCTACAAGAGCTCGCGCATGCTCAGCAGACCTGGCAGAGCGCTGCACGGTTTTCCTCGGTTCCTGAATTGTATACCCTCTTGGCGGTTCAGACCCCCACCCATCTCGTCTACCTGTGTGCCTACACCTGCCATGGTAGACCTCAGTTGCTCACAGAGGGATGAAGGTGAGGTAGCTTACGCAGCGTGAGCTGTGCACGCCCAGATTGAAATGCCCAAACGCTCGAGGTATAAATGCCAGAACACTCAGGAGGAAGGCAGCAGCGATACTCATGAGGTTCAAAGCTGCGCAGCTCCAACAGCAGGGATGTGCATGTACACACGTGCGCGCACACACACACACATATACACACTCACACATACACACACAGGGTGATGAGACCGAGGCAGAAAAAGTGGCAGAGATACGCGCAGGCATGGACACTCGGCGTTTCACGAGCGTGGAGCTGACAAATTATAAGCAGGATGGCAGGTAGGCATGCAGGGCTGCAGTGCCTCCAACTGAACAGGCTGCATGCACGCTTGCATTCCGGCCTGTGTGCGGGCATGCCAATGAATGTGCTAGCCTTTGCAGAAGACCAGGCTGCATGCACACTTGCATTCCGCCTGTGTGCGGGCATGCCAATGAATGTGCTAGCCTTTGCAGAAGACCAGGCTGCATGCACGCTTGCATTCAGGCCCGTGTGCGGGCATGTGGATAAATGTGCTGGCTTTGCTGACCAGGCTGCATGCACGCTTGCATTCAAGCCTGTGTGCGGGCATGTGGATGAATGTGCTGGCTTTGCTGACCAGGCAGATGTACTCTTGCAAGTGTGCATTCACGCCTGTGTGGGGGCATGCTGATTGGTGTGCTAGCTGAGGTAACATGCGTAGAGGGCACGCAAGCTGGCGGGGTTAAGCTACTGTGCTAGCTGGGATTACGTGCAGTTAAGGTCCACGGGCTTGCATGGTTAAGCCACTGTGCTGTCTGGGATAACATGCGTAGAGGGCACACAAGCTGGCGGGGTTAAGCTACTGTGCTAGCTGGGATTACGTGCAGTTAAGGTCCACGGGCTTGCATGGTTAAGCCACTGTGCTGTCTGAGGTAACATGCGTAGAGGGCACACAAGCTGGCGTGGTAAAGCTACTGTGCTAGCTGGGATTCCTTGCAGATAAGGTCCACGGGGTTGCATGGTTAAGCCACTGTGCTGTCTGAGGTAACATGCGTAGAGGGCACACAAGCTGGCGTGGTAAAGCTACTGTGCTAGCTGGGATTCCTTGCAGATAAGGTCCACGGGGTTGCATGGTTAAGCCACTGTGCTGTCTGAGGTAACATGCGTAGAGGGCACACAAGCTGGCGTGGTAAAGCTACTGTGCTAGCTGGGATTACGTGCAGATAAGGTCCACGGGGTTGCATGGTTAAGCCACTGTGCTGTCTGAGGTAACATGCGTAGAGGGCACACAAGCTGGAGTGGTAAAGCTACTGTGCTAGCTGGGATTACGTGCAGATAAGGTCCACGGGGTTGCATGGTTAAGCCACTGTGCTGTCTGAGGTAACATGCATAGAGGGCACACAAGCTGGCGGGGTTAAGCTACTGTGCTAGCTGGGATTACGTGCAGATAAGGTCCACGGGCTTGCATGGTTAAGCCACTGTGCTGTCTGAGGTAACATGCGTAGAGGGCACATAGGCTTGTGGGGTTAAGCTACTGTGCTAGCTGGGATTCCTTGCAGATAAGGTCCACGGGCTTGCATGGTTAAGCCACTGTGCTGTCTGAGGTAACATGCGTAAAGGGCACACAAGCTGGCGTGGTGCCATAGCCTTCACATGCAGCTTCCATTGACATTCCATAGACCTTGAACATGCCTAGAGTTGTGAGCAAGCCTCCCACACCATTCTCATGTTGACAGGACAAGTGTGTCCATCTGTTTCACGAGTGCTTGATTATCATTTTGAAAGCCATCCTGGTTCAGTCGATGCACTGATCTGGCCATTGTGCTCCCCTCCCCCCTTTCTGCACTCATGCAGAAATGTAGCTTCTCTCTTTCTGCACCTATTGACCCCCCCAAAGGCCCTCCTGCACTCATGCATAGGTGAGGCCGATTTGGTGTGTCATCACCATACGGCCACGCAATCTGTGATTGCAGGTCCTCACAAATGCCATGCATTAAGGATCAACATGCTTGAAGTAGAGATTTGGCAAAGCTTATCCATGCGCCTACCTGCTGCGTGTCAACCTGACTCATGCCCTGCCCACCACAAACCACCTTTGTTCCTGTCCCACTGCTTCCTACCACCCTGCAGGCCAAAAACCTACTTGCTGTCCATTGCACCCGTTGTGGAGTGCAGATTGGTGCGAAAGAAAAAAGAATTGCCAAAAGCTCAAGTCCTTCCCGCCCTGCAGGCCATACACCAACTTGCTGTCCATCGCACCCGTTGTGGACGGCTACGACAACCTTGTGAAGTTTGTGGGGGTTCAGTGCGACCTAAATGAGCGTAAACGCTGGGAGCAAGTGGACGAGGTGTTTGTGTCACGCTGGCAAGAGCAGGTGGGTATGTGCCTGTGTGTGGGTGTAAGTGTAAGTATGGGTTGGTGGGTTGTGGTGACAAGTTTGAATGTATTTGCATCTGTGGTGGTGGAGCGTAAGCTGATACGGCTTGACCCCTGTGGGGGTGGCACGCTCCCCTGGTGCCCCCCAGCAAAATCTGACACCACGGCATGGTTAGACGACCTAGGAGCAGCTCAAGTCTGAGAGCGCTGGTCATCTGGTGCAAGTCAGACAATCCACTGATTTCTGCCATAATGTTTGTAAAACAGCAGCGGAGGCACACAAGAGTACTTGTGAAGCTTGGATGCTTATACTACGTGTGAGGTTTGCCATTTGCCCTTGGATGAGTGCGTGAGCGCAAGCATGCGCTTCTGTGCTCGCATGAAGTGTATTGTCTTGTACCCACGTGCATGGAGATGCACGAGTATGTTAGTACCTGAGATGCTTAAGCACTTGGAAATGCACAAGCACTTGGAGATGCACAAGACACCTGGATGATCCTCAGTGATCCTGGACTACTGAACTCATGTGATCCTTGACGTCCATGCTCCAAAGCTGATGGGATCCTGTACTCTTGGAACTGCAAGCCTGCGAGCAATGAACAGCATGAGCGGCTCATGCATTTGTGCTGCTGTACCTTTTGGAGCTCAGAGCTCTGCCAGTGATGCAGCATTTTTTGGCGTGCAGATCCGCCAGTGCTTTGGTGTGTTCAGGCTATGATGTGTCATGATCTGATGAGTTCATGATCCGATGTGTCATGTTCCGATGTGTTCATGGTCCAATGTGTTCATGGTCCGATGTGTCATGGTCCAATGTGTTCTTGGTCAGGTCCGCCAGTGCTTTGGTGTGTTCAGGCTATGATGTGTCATGATCTGATGAGTTCATGATCCGATGTGTCATGTTCCGATGTGTTCATGGTCCAATGTGTTCATGGTCCGATGTGTCATGGTCCAATGTGTTCTTGGTCAGGTCCGCCAGTGCTTTGGTGTGTTCAGGCTATGATGTGTCATGATCTGATGAGTTCATGATCCGATGTGTCATGTTCCGATGTGTTCATGGTCCAATGTGTTCATGGTCCGATGTGTCATGGTCCAATGTGTTCTTGGTCAGGTCCGCCAGTGCTTTGGTGTGTTCAGGCTATGATGTGTCATGATCTGATGAGTTCATGATCCGATGTGTCATGTTCCGATGTGTTCATGGTCCAATTTGTTCATGGTCCGATGTGTCATGGTCCAATGTGTTCTTGGTCAGGTCCGCCAGTGCTTAGACATGTTCATGATCCTGGACAGCAGTGCGCTGGACAGCTGCAGCCTTGCTTCCGTGAGCGCCGTCAGCGCCGGATTCTCGGCCTTCACAGGGTATCGCCAAGTGGACGTCCTGGGGAGCAGCTGCCTGTGCTTGGCAGGTGTGTGTGGTATTCAGCGAATAGAATGATGGGGATATGACATATCGATATGTAGGATATGATATATCGATATATAGGATATGATATAATAGAATGATGGGGATGATGGGGAATAATGGGGAGCAGCTGCCTGTGCTTGGCAGGTGTGTGTGCTATTCAATTGATAGAATGAGGTCTGTAAGGTGGGCGCTCAACAAGATTTTCACCCCTCGCATGAGCTCTGCTGAACCCGATGCTGCGAAGCAGCTATCTGTCTTGGACAGGTGTGGGTGTGGGTGTGGGTGTGGGTGCGTGTGTGTGTGCGCGCGTGCATGTGCGTGTGTGTGAGTGCATGTGTGCAAGCGTGCATGAGGCTGTGTGTGTTTAATGTGTGTGTGTCCTTGTGTGTGTGTGTATGTGTGTGTGTGTGCGTGTGGGCATAGAGTAGAGCATAAAAGCAGAGTGGTGAGTGCACGGGGAGCACAGTGTCAGCAGGGCGGTGCTCACCACAGCAGTGTGGTGAACGCAGGAGAAGCACAGTGTCAGCAGGGTGGTGCTCACCTCTGCATTGTGGTGAGCATAGTGTCAGCAGGGTGGTGCTTCTATGTATGCTCTATGTTTGCAATGGGTAGAACAGCTAACACCCTTGCAGAGGCTGTGTGTACCTCCTTCTAAAAACAATCCACTGCTATTGTTTTTAGAAGGTGCTCCCCTCGATCCAATGCGCCTGTTCATTTTATATGAGACAACCCACTGTGATCCAATGCTCATGCTACTGCTGTGAGGCAACCCAGTGCAACCCAATGCTCCTGCTCTTCTCATGAGGCGATCCACCACTCCCGCAAATTATTGTGATGCGATCTGCCGCTTTTGTGATTTCTGTGAGTGCGATTCGCAGCCCCGTGTGTAGAAATATGCTGGTGCAGCCTGCCAACGCACCCTCTGCCCGCCCCTTCTTCGCACTGATCCGCCCCTCTGCCCGCCCCTTCATTGCACCCTCTGCGCACCTCTTCATTGCACCTTCTGCCCACCCCCTCATTGCACCCTCTGCGTGCCCCTTCATCGCACCAACCTACAGAGTCATCACAGTCTACTGGCCCAAACAAACCTTACTCTGCGATTGTGTTGCCACTCTACTGTCACTATAATCGCCGTATTGTCGCTGCATTCTCATTGTAATTTGACCCTGGGCCCTGACAGCAGCACCAAGGCGTTGAAGAAGCTGGTGCCCATTGTATGCTACCGACCCTTATAGAAGGCTACCATGATCAATGCATTGTTGCTGTATCATAACCGCTGTGTCTTTGCATGCTCACTGTGCAATGACTGCAGGCCCTGACAGCAGCCCCCAGGCGTTGGAGAAGCTGGTGCTCATTGTATGCTACCGACCCTTATAGAAGGCTACCATGATCAATGCATTGTTGCTGTATCATAACCGCTGTGTCTTTGCATGCTCACTGTGCAATGACTACAGGCCCTGACAGCAGCCCCCAGGCGTTGGAGAAGCTGGCGCAGTTCGCCTCGCGTCTGTATTGTCACTCTCTACTATCACTGCATTTTCAACATTGTGTCGTTGCATTCTCACTGTACAATGACTGCAGGCCCTGACAGCAGCCCCAAGGCGCTGAAAAAACTGGTCCAGGCACAGTCGGCCTCTAAGCCGGCGGCTGTGAAGCTGCTGTGCTACAAGAGGGACGGCACCCCGTTCTGGGGCTACATCTTCAGCTGCCCACTCACCTCTCAGGCAAGTGTGTGTGTCTGCGCGTGGCGGTGTGGGTGTGGGTGTGGATATGGGGTGAGGGAGGGGAGGGGTGAGGGAGGGGGGTACATCTCCAGCTGCCCCCTCACCTCTCAAGTGTGCGTGTGTGCGTGGGGGTGTGGTTGTGGATCTGAGGCGAGGGAGGAGGGGAACTACATCTTCAGCTGCCCCCTCACCTCTCAAGTGTGCATGTGTGCGTGGGGTGGTGGTTGTGGATCTGAGGCGAGGGAGGGGAAGAACTACATCTTCAGTTTCCTGCTCACCTCTCAAGTGTGCGTGTATGCGTGGGGGTATGGTTGTGGATCTGAGGCGAGGGAGGGGGGAACTACATCTCCAGCTGCCCTTTCACCTCCAGGAAAGTGTGTGTGGGTGTGGGTGTGGGTGTGGGTGTGAGGAGGGGTGTGAGGATGGGTGTAAGGAGGGAGGGAGGAAGCTATTCTTTCCCAAAGATGTCACAGATCAGTTGCTGCTTATTCACCTTTCAGTGTGTATGCGTGTCGGTGTGGATTTGGGTGTGGGTGTGAGGGGAGGGAGGGGGGGAAAGCAGGATCTCGAGCTGCTCGCTTGCCGCTTAGGCATGTCATGTGTGGGTGGATGTGCATTGGCGAGGTTGTGTTTTTTCCCCCATGCCCCGTTGTCAAAGGGTGCTGTAAAGAGGATGGGTACAATTGAGTCACAAAGAAGGTGTTACAATGATGATTAAAGTGAGTAAGGGTGAAAGTGAGTAAGGGTGCTGTAAAGATGGTGGGTACAATTGAGTCACAAAGAAGGTGTTACAATGATGATGAAAGTGAGTAAGGGTGAAAGTGAGTAAGGGTGCTGTAAAGATGATGGGTACAATTGAGTCACAAAGAAGGTGTTACAATGATGATGAAAGTGGGGCTCTCTTGACCACTGGACCCTCCACCCACAACCACCCCCTAACCCCACACTGGTCGATCCTTCAGGCATGCAAGGTCTTGCTTTGTGACCAAGCCCAATGGCTGAGACAGTTTGGGAGCTCCCTCGCTGCAGGCACTCAAGCCAGCAACCACCTGCAGCATGCACATTGTGCCAAACGTGTACGAAGTGCCAAACACAGTGCCATACATGCACAGTGCTAATCATTCCATATGTGTGCACGGTGCCAAGTAGAGTGCCAAACACAGTGCCATACGTGCACACAGTGCCAGACACAGTGCCATACGTGCACACATTGCCAGACACAGTGTCAACCATAGTGCCATACGTGCACACAGTGCCAAACACGGTGCCATATGTGCACACAGTGCCAAACACAGTGACATACGTGCACACAGTGCCAAACACAGTGCCATACGTGCACACAGTGCCAAACACAGTGCCATACGTGCACACAGTGCCAAACACAGTGACATACGTGCACGCAGTGCCAAACACAATGCCATACGTGCACACAGTGCCAAACACAGTGACATACGTGCACACAGTGACATACGTGCACGCAGTGCCAAACACAATGCCATACGTGCACACAATGCCAGACACAGTGCCAATCATAGTGCCAGACGTGCACACAGTGCCATACATACACACAGTGCCAAACGTGCTACCACCTGCAGCATGCACACAGTGCCAAACAGGAGACTGTTTGTGGTGTGCAGACAAAGGCCCTTGGCTCGCATGAGCTACTGAAATGAGGTGCCGGCAGTTTTACGGTGCTGACCCAATTTGCATCACCAACTTCATGGCTTGCATTGCCATGAGTTGCAACACCACCACCACCACCCTTGCATCCCCGCCAGCAGCTCTGCCATCCCTTCATCACCATCACCTCTGCATCCCCGCCAGCAGCTCTGTCACCCTCCATCACCATCACCTCTGCATCGCCACCAGCAACTCTGCTACACTATATCACCATCACCCTTACAAAAATTTCCACTGGCAGTTCTATCACCCTTGCACCATCACCTTTGCATCGCCACCAGCAGTACCATCACCCTTGCACCACCATCTTTGCACAACCACCAGCAGCACCATCACCCTTGCGCCACCACCTTTGCACAACCACAAGCAGCACTATCACCCTTGCACCACCCCCTTTGCACAGCCACCAGCAGCACCATCACCCTTGCACCATCACCTTTTGCAGTCACCATCAGCCACCTCTCCACCATCACCATCCCATCTCTGTGCCATTTCAGCAGCACACCATATTTTTGACACTCCACCCCAATCTCTGCACCGCCCCATCTCTGTGCACTGTGCCATTTCAGCACCACACCACGGTTATGACACCTTACCCTTGCGCCCATCGCCAGTGCCACCCTCGCGTCACCATTTTCAAGCATATCCACAGATCCACTACAGCACCAGCTTCCTTCCACCACCGCCTTGGCGCCATTACATCCTGACACCCTCGCTGCACCACCTCTGCCAGATGTGCACAGTTCTGCGCTTTTGACCTCAAACGATGTGTCGCCACTTCTTGCAGACACGGCCGGGTGCAGCGCATCAAACCCTTTGCATTGTGGTGGACATCACAGCATCGAGGTTGAAACGCGTGGGCAAGTGAGTGCTCAATGTATATATGTGTGCACATATATGTAGGTGTATGTGGTGGGTAGCATAATGTGGAGCGTGTGACATGCGTATTTTGAAAATTTCATGAAGATGAATGCCGGCAAGTGGGTGCTTGAGTGGTTCATCCCTGAAAGCAGGAAAGGGTGTGAGCGTCAGGGTGGAATGCCGGACCTTTCCTCAGGCAAGCTGGCTGCGCCTGACTGGTGGGCACAACAGTAAGGAGCCGGTCTGTCCTGGCAAGTCGTGAGCAGCGCTTCCATCGCTCTTGAACGCTGCTGCTGACCAGCGTTGCAACGTTCAGGCAGCAGTGATCCCTCAACCCTGATTCCATCTGTGCTGCATGTTGGCCTGTGTGGTGTTTCTTCTGCGCGTTGCTGCAGACCAGCATTGAGGTGCTCAGGTGGCAAAATGACCCCTCCATCCTGGTTCCATGTGATCTGTCCTCTGACCTGTGGTGTTCCTTCCAACAATTTGCTTGTTGCAGGTATGTGCTGGGAAAGGTCATCGGAAGTGGGGCCTATGGCATCGTGCGCGTCGGCAAAAGCACTGCCTCTGGTGAGTCTCACGCATGGTGATCATCATGATCATGAGTAATACATGAGTGCGCGCTGAAAGAGTTGAGCCCCAGAAATGCTCTCCCTTCAGGATGGGTCACGTGCAGGTATGTACAGGGAAAGGTCATTGGGTCCAGGTATGTACAGGGAAAAATCATGAGGTGTGGGGCCTACGGCATAGTGCACTATGGCAAAAACACTGCTTGTGGTGGGTTGTGTATGAATGCAAGTTGGAAAGGCAATAAGGCCTCAAGGACGCCTTCTGAGGTTTGATCAGGATGGTTCAAACTCGTCGCTGAGATTGTGCTCACCATTTGGTGCAGGGCAAATGGGCAAAGACACCGTCTCTGGTAAGTCACACATTCGTGCACTCTGAGAGAATTGAACCCCAGGAACATTTCTTGATTCGGTACGGGTCCAAAGAGCAGTCCTTGGGAGGTGCTTTCTACATTGCGCACAAAGTGATTGAAAGCACTGCCTCTGACAGGTTGCATATGAGTGTGCGCTAAGGGGCTAAAAGACCCAGTAATGTGTTCAGCTCTGCCTGCAGGACATTGCTTGGAGCACACCTAATGGTGACGCTTATCATATTGGGATGCGCTTGGATGCAGCTCATCTATTGCGCTGCCAAGGAGCATCCCCTGCTTGTGTTTCCTTTCACTCTGGAACCAAGAGAAGCGCTGACCTTGTCTATGGCAACTCTCCGCGAATGAAATTGTTGCTGTGAGGACCGTAGACTGCTCTCTCTCTCTCTCTCTCTCTCTCTCTCTCTCTCTCTCTCTCTCTCTCTCTCTCTCTCTCTCTCTCTCTTAAAATTTGAGACACTTTCGAATGCAGCTCATGTGTTGCCAGTGAGCATCAACTGTCAAAACTATCACATTGGAATCACACTGGAACCCAGAGGAGCGCTGATTGTATGGCACCTCTGCCGCAGATGAGATCGTTGCTGTGAAGACGGTGGACGGCTCCCAGTTCCGGAGCATCAGCGAGATTGAGCAGATGCAGGTACGTTGATGTGTGCATTCTACATGTATGTGTGTTTCCATGTTATACATGATATGATGAATGATAATTGTTACAAGCTGTGTGGGTAGCAAGAGATGCAGGTACCTGGTCGCGACGGATTTTGGTGTGACTCTGGCTGGTCCCCTTTCCCTTTATGGGACAGGGTCTTTGTTCAAGGAATGGTTCACATATAGTGCCTGTGCCTCTGTGCACTGTTGCAAGTCACGTACACAATAGTGCATGAGTCCATACAATGAAGCAATATCAGGCTGATGGAAGCCTGAGAATGCAAGTCAGTTTGGGTGGCGCTTTGGAAGGAGGATGCGTCCATACAATGAAGCAATATCAGGCTGATGGAAGCCGTAGAGTGCAAGTCAGTTGGGGTGGCGCTTTGGAAGGAGGAGGCATTGGGCGGCCATTTGGTAGCTGTGTGAGCAGAGCAGCTTGGGGTGGCGTGCTTGTAATGAGTAGGCATAAAAACCAAGAGTGCAAGCCAATCAGAGTGGGGTGTTTGTAGGCAGGAGGCATTTGAACCAAGAGTGCGAGCCAATTGGAGTGGCGTGCTTGTAAGCAGGAGGCATGCGAATCAAGAGTGCAAGCCACTTGTGGTGGCGTGCTTCTGATGAGGAAGTATGTGAGCCAAGACTCTGAGCTGCTTGCGGTGACATGCCTGTAAAATGGAGATGTGCGGACTAAGAGTGTGAGCTGCTTCCGGTGACATGCCTGTGAAAAGGAGACATGTGAGCCAAGAGTGTGTGAGCTGCTTGAGGAGGCATGCCTGTTAAGAGGAGATGTGCGAGCGAAGAGTGTATGAGCTGCTTGCGGTGGCATGCTTGTAAAAAGGAGTTGTGCGAGCGAAGAGTGTATGAGCTGCTTGCGGTGGCATGCTTGTAAAAAGGAGTTGTGCGAGCGAAGAGTGTATGAGCTGCTTGCGGTGGCATGCTTGTAAAAAGGAAGTGCGAGCGAAGAGTGTATGAGCTGCTTGCAGTGGCATGCTTGTAAAAAGGAGTTGTGCGAGCAAAGAGTGTATGAGCTGCTTGCAGTGGCATGCTTGTAAAAAGGAGTTGTGCATGCCAAGAGTGTATGAGCTGCTTCCGGTGGCATGCTTGTAAAAAGGAGTTGTGCATGCCAAGAGTGCAAGCATCTTTTGATGACATGTTCGGAGTGTGAGGGTATGTCAGTCAAGGGTGCAAGCTGCTTAAAGATGCGTCCTTGGTAGGGGGAGAAGAGCAAGGTAGGAGTGCGAGTAATTCATGATGGCATGCGGATGACATGTTAGGCGCGAGAAGGTGTGTAAGTCAGGAGCTCTTGCAGAGTTTCATGGGTGGGTGCAGGATTGCAGCTCAAAGTTTGGCTCCTTGAGTGTGCGAGGGCATCCCAAACACAGTGTGTCTATGACTGCATGGCACTTGTCATCTGCATAAGTAATGGTGCAAAAATTGACTGAATCAATTTCCTTTTGGAAAAGAAAATGCTCATGTCGCGCGCGCACACACACACACACACACACACACACACACACACACACACACACACACACACACACACACACACACACATGAGCGTATAAGCAAGTAAGAACTTGTGCATGACCCCCAAAAAGGGTGAGAAAAGACTGCGTTGGCCACAATCGTCTGCGTGTGTTCAGGAAGGATTCCATAACTAGCAAGCCAGCTAGGGCCTTACACATATGTGCAAATCCTCGAGTTTGTGTCCTCGCATGACCAAAAGAAGCCAGTGTGTGAAGCCATGGCAATTAACAACCTGCTTGTGCATGCACTGCAGGAGGAGATGAATGTGCTGAGTTCCCTGAAGCACCCTAACATCATCCGTCTGATTGAGGTGCACTTCACCAACAACGTGTTCTTTCTAATCATGGTGGGTGTATTTGCATCTGTCTGGTTGAGGTGCACTTCACCGACAACGTGCTCTTTCTGATCGTGGTGGGTGTAATTGCATCTGTCTGGTTGAGGTGCACTTCACCAACAACGTGCTCTTTCTGATCATGGTGGGTGTATTTGCGTCTGTCTGGTTGAGGTGCGCTTTAATGACAGTGTGTTCTCTCTGATGATCGTGGGTGTACTTGCAATGGAAGGCAGACGTTGGAAGCGCCTGCACAGCCTGTGTGTATGTGTGTTCTTCCAGGTCGCACACATATCGCTTTGAGACCTGTAATGTAAGTGACTGTGACCTACATGTATGGCCCGCTTTTGTTTGAGCTGGCCCCCATAAGCACCCTGGCAAATTCTGCTCCTCCTGCACCTAACACTCTCATGCACACAAAATATGACCTCCATTTGTTCGATTTGACGCCTAGAAGTACCCTGGCAACTTCTGCTCCTGCATCCAACACCCGTATTAACAAAGGACATCTATTAGGCGTTTCCCTCGGGAATAAAATCTACCACGTGCACTTAAATCTTACATGCATGCATCCCTGCGCTTCCAGGAATTTGCATCAGTGGGTCCCTTGTGAAGTTCATCTACCAGCACCCTGCACCTAGCACTTGCATGCGTGTACCTTGGGGCTCCAGGAACTTCATCAGGGTGGCCCCTTGTGAAGTACATGCACCAGCACCCTGCACCTACCATTCGCATGTACGCACCCCCGCACTCCAGTTATTTGTAACAGGGGGGCCCCTTTTGAAGTTGATCTACCATAAGCACCCTGGCGAGTATTGCTCCACCAGCACATCATGCACTTTTTTTATCTACCATAAGCACCCTGGCGAGTATTGCTCCACCAGCACATCATGCACTTTTTTTATCTACCATAAGCACCCTGGCGAGTATTGCTCCACCAGCACATCATGCACTTTTTTGATCTACCATAAGCACCCTGGCGAGTATTGCTCCACCAGCACATCATGCACTTGCATGCATGCAGGAATTTGCATCAGGGGGGTCCCTCGTGAAATACATCTACCAGCACGAAAACCATCGGCTGCCAGAATCGGAAGCCCAAAGGGTATTTTTGGCCATGGCTTCAGCTCTGGACTACTGCCATCGAAGGTGAGGCCTACAAAGTACAGAGAGATAAGCCCGGCGGTTCTTACTAGGTGTGTAGGGGGGGGTTTGCAGCCTGTATAATCCCTGTAATGGTTTAAGACATAGGGGGAGGCTCTGCTGCCTGGATATGTATATTAGCGGGAACAGCAAGGGGGCACCTTTTGTGCTTGTGCGTGTGTGTATGTGTGTGTGTGCGTGTGTCGGCAAGAGGGCTCCTTCTGCGCTTTCCCCCTAGAAGCGCTCACGGCGCTGTAGCTGCAGCTGAGTGCACACTGCTTTGATTGCAGTATTGCAGGCCAAGCCTTTTTGGGTGTTGTGCGTGGTGTGCTAACCCCATGGTGTGCTACCCCATGCCTTGTCTCGGGCATGTGTAACGCACAGTCCAGGCTGTGCCTTGAGCTTTGACATGTCCAAGGAACGCGAGTAGGCTGCAGCTCCAGCTTTCGAGCTATACCCATGGCCTTCATGCATGCAACATGAAAGCTGAAGGCGCAGCTTACGAGAGTCTCTTGGTCACGTATGGATTAATGCTACTAATAAAGTAATAAAGCAACTTTAGAAGCATTTCAGAAAATGGATGCCAACAACGGCCTCAGCCTAATACTACAGTATGGATCAATGCTGCTAATGAAGAAGTAAATAAACCAATTGTAGAAGTATTTCAGAAAATGGATGCCAACAACGGCCTCAGCCTTTGCATATGGTGTCCTGTTCCGTGCTGCCTCTCAAATCTCTGCATGCTTTGCCCTCAGATTGAGCAGGCAGCGCTGTTTCTTACCATGCCTCAAACACCCGCATGACAATGTTTTAGGCAGCGCCAGAAACTTCCTGCATGGTGTGGTGTTGGTGCATTCCTCGTCTCAAAGATCTGCATGGTGATGTTAAAGTCAATTTTCAATTGATGCCTGCTCATTTCATTTTACACGCTATTTTATGTGATGCATGTTTTGGTTGTCTCTTTGACCACCAGTCGCCACTGGTGCTTAATTGTTTTCATGCTCAGGCGACTTACCCACAGAGAGCCCAAAAGAGTCTGCATGGACAAGAGCAATAACATTATATTATGAACGAAATGTGCTGCTGCTTTTTTGCACAGGCGAATCATCCACAGAGACCTCAAACCCGAGAACATCCTCATGGACGAGAGCAATAATATTAAGATTGCAGATTTTGGTAGGTCTTTGTGCATATGCATGCATATACTGAAAAGGGCAGTGTTTTCAAGCTTTTTGATAAGCTTGACAAAAGTTTGGTTCGATCTAGTTCAGTTTTTGCTCTTTGGTGTTTGATCGGCGTTGCTCTGGTGTATGCAATAATGCTGATCTGAATTGATTTTTGGGGGGGGACATAAGACTCGCCAGAGAATCCTAGTGTCCTCCTTGTATCCTGCACTTGAAGACTCACCTGAGACTCCAATTGTCCTCCTTTGCATCCTCCTGTTTTAGACTCATCTGAGACTCTACTTGATCTCCCAGTGTCCTCCTACTGTAGACTCACCTGAGGCTTCTATTGTCCTCATCAAAGGAGTGCCCTGCTGAAATGCCTGTAGCCTGCATAGTCTCAAGCGCATGTGCGCATGCAGAGGTGATTCATTGTTTCATCTCAAGTGCCTTCACGTCTGAAATCAAGGGATTGCGCCACCTAAGCTATCCTTTTTCATTAATATGGACGCTCTCAGCGTCAAAGAGCATATGTTCCAACAGCAATTAAGGCTTTGGTGAGTGCAACAAGTTTTGAGGGAACCCTGTGCAACATATTGTGCAATTTTGTATTGTGTGTGCAGGGCTCGCTGCTGTGACTGCACCTCATGGGAAAGACTGAAGCAGCACTGCAGCACGCCAGAGTTTGCAACATATTGTACAATTCCACATTGTGTGTGCAGGGCTTGCTGCTGTGACTGCGCCTTTTGGGAAAAACCTGACGCAGCAGTGCGGCACGCCAGAATTTGCCGCCCCTGAAATCACCACAGGTAAGGTTTGCCTGAGATGGGATGCTCCAGCAGCGCGTTGGCTGCAGCTTATCTACCCAATGGCAGAGGCTTGGGCTTCAAGTTACGGCTTGCTTCAAAGAATGCTCATGCACAGGATTGACTCAGCAAATGCTAGCAAGTGAATCACTAGAGGCTTGGGTAAAGGCTTTGCTAGAAGTTACAAGCCGCATGGAAGCTTCTGGCTTGCATGACAGAAGCGGGGGATGTGATTTGTGGGTTGCTTGTGTGCCAAGAGGTGAGAGGTGCCTTGAGCGACTAAGAGAAATGCTTGCAGTAGCTCACTTGCACAGGTTGCATTGAGGACTGCTTGCAGGAGCTCTCTTGCACGAGTCGCATGGAGGAATGCTTTTGCAAGAGCTCACTTGCACGAGTTACATTGAGACATGCTTGCAGGGGCGCTCTTGCACAAGTTGCATTGAGGACTGCTTGCAGGAGCGCTCTCGCACGAGTTGCATTAAGACATGCTTGCGGGTGCTCTCTTGCACAAGTCGCATGGAGGCATGCTTTGGCAAGAGCTCACTTGCACAAGTTGCATTAAGACCTGCTTTGGCAAGAGCTCACTTGCACGAGTTGCATTGAGAAATGGTTTGCAGGAGATGTGCTCTTGCACAAGTCACATGGAGGCATGCTTTGGCAAGAGCTCACTTGTACAAGTTGCGTTAAGACCTGCTCTTGCAAGAGCTCACTTGCACGAGTTGCATTGAGAAATGCTTTTGCAGGAGATGTGCTCTTGCACAAGTTGCATCAAGACCTACTCTTGCAAGAGCTCACTTGCACGAGTTGCATTGAGAACTGCTTTTGCAGGAGATGTGCTTTTGCATGGCTTGCATTGGCTGGATCAGTGCTTGGCGCCAGATACAGATTCTACAGGGGACACAGGAACATTGATCTTGTTGTCACACTGGTCAACGGATGTGCAAGGGTACAGTGTGCATCGTGAGCTTCTGCTGTGAACAGCTAGTTGCAGGGGAGCGCATTACATGTCGTGCTCCTCGTGCTGCCAGAGGTCAGCTTTTCTTGGTACACACACGCGCGCACACGCGTGCATACGATCATGGGGACCATCACAATAGTGGGAGCATTAAGTGCACACACGCACACACACACATACACGCCTTGCTTCCGCAATTTGCAGGCAAGGAGTATGATGGGCCATCTGTAGACATCTGGTCCATGGGCGTGATTCTGTATGAAGCCATCACCGGCACGCTCCCCTTCAAGGGCGCCCACCACAACGCGCTCTGCAAGGCAATCCAGAGGTGGGGTGCATTTTTTTGATGCTGTGCACAGCCACCACAAGCGCGCTCCCCTTCAAGTGCGCCGCCCGCTTGTGGTGCGCTCTGTGCGGCAATCCAGAAAGTCCCTTTTTGTTTTTTATTGTCGGTGGAGGTCAGTGATCTTTTGCACCATTTCCATACAATCCATGGGCACTACATTCTGTAGACGCTCTCTCATGTACTGCCACTGTCTTGCAACAAAAACAATTTTGAGCCTAAAGACTAGCTTTGGCCGCTTATTCTGGAAGCTCTTGAACTTGGAATGTTGAACCGCGCACGCACACACGCACGCGCGCGCGCACACACACACACACACACACACACACACACACACACACACACACACACACACACACACACACAAACACACACACGCACACACGCAGGGGTGTGTACGAGCCGCTGCCCCCGCACATCTCACAGAACTGCAAGGACCTCATCAAGGCTATGCTCACAGTGGACGCATCCCAAAGGTGTGCTTCACGACATTTAATCAGATTTGATCAGGACAATGATTACGAAGGTGAGGTGCCCACCATGGACGTGCTGCTGCGATTTGTTTGACTGAAGTTCATTAAGCTGCACACAGATTTGGACAGAGGGACTCATTCAGGCTCAGAATCCTTAATGTCAGGCTGTAAGTAGGAAACTAATTCATCAGGGCCCCTTCTATCGATGGGGTAAAAAATCCATCGCAGTCGTGTGAACAAGGGGGAAGGGATTCGTCAAGGCCATGCTCACACAGTAAGGTAGAAGTCCACCACTGCTTAACCAAGAAACAAACTGTGGCTTTCTTATTGTTGTATTGTCTATGCGGTGGTTGATGCTGGCGGCCTGGTCTCTGGCAAGTGTATACAGCAGGGTCGTAATTTTGAACACCTTCCATCTTGCTCCTGCAGGATCACCCTGGACCAAATCCTGAGACACCCATGGTGCAGGGACTCACACTCATGCGGTCTCCCTCGGCTTACTGAAGGGGAGGACAGCTGGGATGACAGAGGTGGGTCGACCCTGGGTCGTGTGCCCCTTGGCATTGGCATTAGCTCTGACATTGGAGCAGGAAAGCCTCGTGTGGCCCCCCGTAGCTGCATGAAAGGCTAAATAACAGCGGTGGGGGACACCACTATGCATGTTTGAAAACGAGAGTACCTGGGACGGATGGGGGGGTGGGCATCCAACACCCTGTGGCTCGTGTAATGGAGAGGTTGGCTGGGATAGCAGAGGTGGGTCACATGGGTCGTGTCCCTTGGCATTGGCATCAGCACTGGCATTGGTGCAGGGAAGCATCCTCGTGTGGCATCCCTGGGCTTAATGAAGGGGGGAATGGCTGGGATGACTGAGTCAATTGACGCAAGCGTGGTGGAGGGGGTGGCTAGGATGATCAGGACTGGTTCGAAATAGCGTCCCTTGGCCATGGCAATCTGCCATATGCCTGAGCGATCGCAACCTGGTGAGTGCAGCTGCAGTGTGGCTGTTGCAACCTGGTGAGTGCAGCTGCAGTGTGGCCGTTGCAACCTGGTGAGTGCGGCTGCAGTGTGGCCGTTGCAACCTGGTGAGTGCGGCTGCAGTGTTGCCGTTGCAACCTGATGAGTGCACTTAGGCAAGTGCAAACCAACAGTTGCCATTTGCCATGGCTTGGAAGATGTAACATTGCAGATTACATGCAGTACGTGCAATCAGGTGTACTCTGCTGTTCTTGTGTGTAACCTGCAAACTGCCATTCTTCTACCATTTGCATGAACAGGAGAAGTGCTGGGATAGAAAAGGTGATGTCAGCAGCAACAGCAATAAGGGCCTAAAAGTTCGGATAGCCTTCTTGTGTCCCCCAGCAGGTTATATGCAGCACAAAAGCTCACACACATGCACATGCACACACTCGCAGTGAGCCGGCGGAAGAGCGCTTCCTCGCGCCGCAGTGAAGGCCTCCTTGCGCACAAGAGTGTAGATGGTGGTAGCATGGAGGACATGGATGGGCCGGACAGCCCCTCTGGACGCACTCAGGCGTCTGAGCTTTACAGGTGTGTGCCTATGCGTCCTTGCATGCAAGAGCAAGGGCGTATATAGAGGTAGAATGGAGGACATGGATGGGTTAGACAGTTCCTCCGGACGCACCTAGGCCTCTGAGCTCTACAGGTGTGTGTGTGTGTGTGTGTGTGTGTGTGTGTGTGTGTGTGTGTGTGTGTGTGTGTGTGTGTGTGTGCGCGCGAGTGTGTGTGTGTGTAGCGTGTGTCTGTGTGTGTTGCCTGTAATTGCAGCTCCAATAAGTATATGAGATGGGCATGTGAACAAGCCCACATCACCATTTGGTGTAGCTTCGACTTAGGCTTGCTGCGTTTGGTAACTTTGACTCGCGGCATTTGATGCAACTTAGCGTCGGGTGCGGCTGCAAATGGTGTGTTTGGTGTGTTTGCTGCTGCAATTGGGGCAGCTTTGGGTTAGTGTGGACGCAGTGGGTGCATTTGCTGCTGCTGCTGCTGCTGCTGCTGCTGCTGCTGCTACTGCAGTTCTGTGTGAGGTGTGGCTGCGAAGGAGGTTGGTGCCAACAGGGCCACGGCAGTACCAGTGCATCTGTCATGTTATGCTGTCTGCAACACTCTAGGGGAGCCACACCACCTATGCTCCTCAGCCAGTAGTGGCTGCCATCTCATGCTGGCTGCAGCATTGCTCAGATCTGTCTGCCATGTCTTGTGTGCCATTTCATGCTCCATGCTCTTCAGCCGGCAATGGCTGCCATCTCATGCTGGCTGCAGCATTGCTCAGATCTGTCTGCCATGTCTTGTGTGCCATTCATGCTCCATGCTCTTCAGCTGGCAGTGGCTGCCATCTCATGCTGGCTGCAGCATTGCTCAGATCTGTCTGTCGTTTCTTGTGTGCCATTCATGCTCCATGCCCTTCATCTGGCAGTGGCTGCCATCTCATGCTGGCTGCAGCATTGCTCAGGTCTGTCTGCCATGTCTTGTGTGTCATTCCATGCTCCATGCTCTTCAGCTGGCAGTGGCTGCTATCTTATGCTGGCTGCAGCATTACTCAGATCTGCCTGCCATGTCTTGTGTGCCATTCCATGCTCCATGCTCTTCAGCTGGCAGTGGCTGCCATCTCATGCTGGCTGCAGCATTGCTCAGATCTGTCTGTCGTTTCTTGTGTGCCATTCATGCTCCATGCCCTTCATCCGGCAGTGGCTGCCATCTCATGCTGGCTGCAGCATTGCTCAGATCTGTCTGCCATATCTTGTGTGCCATTCATGCTCCATGCTCTACAGCCGGCAGTGGCTGCCATCTCATGCTGGCTGCAGCATTGCTCAGATCTGTCTGCCATGTCTTGTGTGTCATTCCATGCTCCATGCTCTTCAGCTAGCAGTGGCTGCCATCTTATGCTGGCTGCAGCATTACTCAGATCTGTCTGCCATGTCTTGTGTGTCATTCCATGCTCCATGCTCTTCAGCTGGCAGTGGCTGCCATCTCATGCTGGCTGCAGCATTGCTCAGATCTGTCTGTCGTTTCTTGTGTGCCATTCATGCTCCATGCCCTTCATCCGGCAGTGGCTGCCATCTCATGCTGGCTGCAGCATTGCTCAGATCTGTCTGCCATATCTTGTGTGTCATTCCATGCTCCATGCTCTTCAGCCGGCAGTGGCTGCCATCTCATGCTGGCTGCAGCATTGCTCAGATCTGTCTGCCATGTCTTGTGTGCCATTCCATGCTCCATGCTCTTCAGCTGGCAGTGGCTGCCATCTCATGCTGGCTGCAGCATTGCTCAGATCTGTCTGTCGTTTCTTGTGTGCCATTCATGCTCCATGCCCTTCATCCGGCAGTGGCTGCCATCTCATGCTGGCTGCAGCATTGCTCAGATCTGTCTGCCATATCTTGTGTGCCATTCATGCTCCATGCTCTTCATCCGGCAGTGGCTGCCATCTCATGCTGGCTGCAGCATTGCTCAGATCTGTCTGCCATGTCTTGTGTGTCATTCCATGCTCCATGCTCTTCAGCTGGCAGTGGCTGCCATCTCATGCTGGCTGCAGCATTGCTCAGATCTGTCTGTCGTTTCTTGTGTGCCATTCATGCTCCATGCCCTTCATCTGGCAGTGGCTGCTATCTCATGCTGACTCCAGCGTTTCCTGATTCTCTATCACCCCACAAACCCAATTAAACAGTACGTACAGAGACCCCCCTGCGTGCCTTGTTCATAAGCCACCATCTGATGATCAGCGCACACATTGTTCATGACACATATCTGCCTTCTTGCTGCAATGCTACTGCTCTTGAGATCCTTCACACACATACACACACGGATTGACTGTATGCAGGAGTGATAGCAGCCACATTGAGGGGGGCAGCGGTCGCTCATCCCCTGGGTCAGGCACACATGAGAGCTTGAGGCTTGTTATTGATGGTGCACAAGGTGTGTTGCAGCGCCTTCATCCCCTGCATGTTCATGCCAATCTTTTGTCACCTTTGTGTAGGGTTGGCAATTTCTGTGCGAATGTTCTGAATAGACAAGAAAGATTTGCTACATACATACGCATATATGCGTTAATTATACTGGCAATGTAAACTGGTGAAAACATATAAGTGCAAAAAGCTACCTTACTCAGATCAACATGAAAGTGGGGTCTATGGATAGCTCGTACAAAGCCTATTCTCTGTACCTGATTTTCTAGGCCCTAAGAATCATCGCCCAGTAACCTGTGGACTCTGCACCTGATTCGAAAGTGCACATGCAGTCGTTCAGGGACGTACCCATAAAACCTGTATAAAAATACAGCTGCTCCAAAGGGGTATCTTTACACTTAAGGATTTTTAAACCATCTTGTTCGCCTCCCACCATTCCTCCCTTTATAGTGAACAAAGCTGAAGGCTTACACTTCTCGTCCATCAACTCCCCCTCATCCTTCTGTCTTTTGTAAGTCAGCCAGCACTGCTAAGCATCACTTTGTCATCTGCTCCCTTCCTTTTGAGGCTACTCTTTGCACACACAATAGTGGTGTCTTGCGTGCGTTGTAAAGCCATAGGCAATTCTGGTTTTGGGTGTAGATACTGCCAAAGAGCAGGGAAACCAGCTGTGCTGTGCCACAGCTGTGCTCTGCCACAGCTCACGGCATGTGCTGGCCGCAGCTGGCCTGCTGCTTCTGCCATGTGAGGGAACTCAGCTGCCATGTGCATCAGCCAGAAGCCGCGCAAGCATCTGCCAAGGCCAACCGCTCGCTGCCACCCTCCAAAACTTGGCTGTCTCTGCTGGGTTGGCGTCGCATAGCAGCTAGCCACACATCTTGCGCCCTGCAGAACACTCCAGGAAGCACTCCTCCTTTCTGTTTACCACCATCAGGCAGGCTACAAGTGCTGTCACCAGCTTGCCCTGCCTGACACCTCCAGGCCTTCTCATGTTCCTGAGAGCTTCATCCTGTGCCCATCTCTGCTTGTTAGACCTCTGACTGCCAGCCATCAGCATTGAGATCAACACACGCACAGGGGCCTTTGCCCTCCACCTGTGACGCTCAACGCTTGTGCACAAGCATTCACATTTCCTGATTTGGTGTCCAATGTTGTGCGATTACATTAGTGGATGATCGGAGTTGACAAGTGCTTCTTCAAAATGAGGCGCTTTAAAGGGGCAACTTGAGCTTCAACGCCCCCCAAAAGAGCAAAATTATGGTAAAAACCTGGTAGATACGTGTTAATATGCCGTAAATAAGCCACCATACATATCCTGTATGTAGTACAAACAGAATATATGGGTTCTAGGATGAATCCATACATACGTTGTATATAACACACATATGTATATGCCGTACATATGTTTATACGGAATTGCCCAACACTCCTTTTGAGCAAGGCACGCAGAAAGCTTAAGGCTTGTCATGAGCGGTGCACAAGGTGTGTTGCTTTACTTTGATTCATGCTTTTCTGTGTTCCTGCCTTTAGATCTTTTGCGCTGGACGTCATTGTGCTTTGTTTGATTTTGTTTCTGCCTGCCAAACAGGCGCCTTACTGTATGGACGTGCATGTATTGAGACGGTCGGGTGAACACAGACGCGCACACACACACACATACACACACACGCAGATGACCCCATCACAGCCGCGATCATGCGTGCACAGCGGCACATGCAAAACGTCAACATCATCAATGACCACCATCATCACCACAGCCCTGGCCCAGACAGCTCTGAGAATGTTGACGGCCCCAAATCCAATGCCAGCAATGCGTCCAAGAGCTTAATGAAGTACGTGCATGTGTGCATTTGTGTGTGTGTTTGTGGTGTGGGCAGGGGGAAGAGAAAGAGGAAGGGGGGAGGGGATTTTTTCTACCTACAGGCAAGCAAGCAGCAATGACTCAATAACCTGCCTACAAAGGCAGCTGGCATGCCATTGTTAAAGATGCCAAAAAGAATTTGTTGAAGCCACCAACCGGGTCGTGCCTGTTGTTACAATGATCTTTGCTGCCACACTAAGTGCCCACTAACACACGGAGCACCTGATGCCGCACAAAATGCCTGTCTGCTTCAGCAGCAGTGAAGCTGCTGCCGACAAGGGCAGCAGGCATGCCTCTGTTGGAGCTGTTAAGAACTTGGATTGAAGCTGCCAGCAAAGGCGTGCTTGCTGTTGCACACTGTGGCCACGGGCACACAAAAGTGCCTGCAAGCCCGTAGTCGCAGCAGCTTACCGGGAGCTGTAACCGGACGGAACTTGTGGGTGCAAACACTGTGTGTGTGTGTGCATGCATGCCCGCGGTCGCATTAGCTAAGCAGCAGCTGAGGCCAGGAACTTGTGGGTACAAACATTGTGTGTCTGCACATGCATGTCCGCAGTCGCAGCAGCTGCGCTGCCAATGCTGGCTCCAGCAGCTCCCTCCGCAAATCGATGGAGGGCGTGCGGTCTTTCGAGGGCAGTGGCAAAGCGTCTGGAGCAGGACTCACCAACCCCAAGCTGCAGTCTTCGGGGACGTTGCAGCACAGGGAAGCTGGGAGAAGGTGGGTGCGCGCCCAGAGCGTGGGGGGTTGAGGAAGCTGGAAGAAGGTGGGTAAGTTGCTACAAAGGGGACATTTCCTTAATGTGCAAATCCTGACCTGGTGTGCGTAGCCCTGTCTGTTTCCTTTCTAGAAGGTGGGTGATTTGCTACAAAGGAAACTTTCCTTAATGCGCAAAGCCTCACCTGGTGTGCGTAGCCCTGTCTGTTTCCTTTTTAGAAGGTGGGTGTGCACACAGAGGGTGGGGGGCGGAGGCCTTCAGGAACACAGACAGGAACGTGCACGAGCACGCAAGTATGATGCACACATCCAGCAGGACACAAGTATGATGCGTACAGACAACAGGACACAAGTAAGATGCACGCATACAACAGAACTTAAGTGTGGTGCACGCATACAGCAGAACACAAGTGTGGTGCACGCATACAGCAGAACGCAAATAGAATGCATGCATGCAATAGCCCTCACACTACTTTGAGCCTGTCTTAGAGCCCACGTGCACTCCCTCACGAGTGCATCACACACGCACACACACACACATTCACACACGTGCGCGCGCACTTGTGCATGCACAAGCAGGTTGGATGTAGGCACATACCACCACTCCCAGCAACGCCAACCCTTGTCACTCCCTGGGGTTCCCAACGCTTTGGGGCAGCAGTCCTTCAGGTGGGATGGATGCGACTCAATGTGACTCAATGCGTGGATTGTTGCTTGTGTGCTGTGAACCCTCCCTTGGGGCAGCAGGTGGTCCTTCAGGTGGGATGGATGCGACTCAATGTGTCTCAACGTGTGGACTATTGCTCGCTCGATGTGATGCAAGGTGGCCGGCTGTGCATAGAAATCAGCAAACTTGTGGCCGGCTGTGCATAGAAATCAGCAAACTTGTGGAACTCGTGCGCGGCATCAGCCTCACTGTCGTGCAAACGATGGCCAGTTACACATTGTGTGTATGAATGTACACAAACGCAAGCACGCACAAGCAGGCTCGCACACACACACACACACACACACACACACACACACACATACACACACGCGCACGCGCACACACACACGCATGCAGATGTGGGGGCCGGCCTGTTCAAAACGCCTGCCGGGAGAATCTGGGTGTCCAGCTAGGAGGAAGCAGCAGCAGCAGCAGCAGTGGAGGGCAGCAAGGGGCAGGCGTCAACCTCACCCACAGCACTGGCGCCCCAGAAAAAGGGTGGGTGGGTGTGTTCAAGCGCTGCACAGCACTGCGCGCCAATGTTCAGTGTGTACATATTATTTTTTAGTGTTTTGCTGCGTGCTCTGACGCAGCACAGCGCAAACACATGCTGTTCTGCAAGCTGCTACAAAGCGAGCATGCATGCGTGCGTGTGTGTGCAAGGTTCCATTTGACAGAGGTTATGAGGCTGAGCACCTCGCTGCAAGCACAAACGTCCTTGCAATTGTCCTTGCTGCAAGCGCACAAGTTCTTGAAGACATTGCACCCACTGCGCCACTGTACAATGCAATGCACACAGATGGCATGCATGAGCTTTGTACCCATGAGGGTATCATGCTTGGTCAGTACTTGATGACATTGGCGCTCTGACTTCCTAAAGTGTGCACGTGCGCGCGTACACACACATACATACATACATACATACATACATACATACATACATACTTACTTACTTACTTACTTACATACATACGTACATACATACACGAGAAAGAGAGAGAGAGAGAGAGAGAGAGAGAGAGAGAGAGAGAGAAAGAGAGAGAGAGAGAGAGAAGAGAGCACCTGCATGTGTGTGTACGTGTTTGCAGGAGACGAGGCACTGGCGAATTGCCCCAGATCCCCACCCGCGGAGGTATGCACATGCCCACGTCATACTCGGCAAGTAAGCTGGGCAAAGCTACCACAATAAACGCCCGTGAGGATGCGGCAGGGGTGGCTGGGCGGCATGGACGGGCAGCATCTGTAGCTGGTAAGTATGTGTGTGTATCCCTGTGGCACATTCCTTGGTTCACATGAGCCTCTAGAACAACGCTCCTAATGTGAGCTTTTAAAGCTGCACTCATCACACAATGATTTGGTGGATAATGTGTTTCATCGCGCATCGTGCATCATTTTTATGTAACTCGCTGCACATGACAATGACATGGTGGATGTTATGTGTGTTTCGTCGCACGTCATGCATCGCTTTCATCCAATCAGCTGCTCATGACAAAAACAGTTGGGTGTGCCTCCTTTTCCTTAATTGATGTACAGGGAGAGTTTCCTCTGCGCACGCAGTTTTTCTTTTCTTTTTCTGTTCCTTGGGCGCTGCCCCATGACGCCCAGCAGTGTGACATGCGTCCCATGAGCAACGCATGACGTGACAAGCAACTCAACCATGGCCCATCAAGCCCTGGGCCTTTGTGCTCTTGCTAGTCTGCGGAAGATCCAGAGCTGGCTCATGTGGAATCCAAAGCCCTGTGCTAACTCGTGTGAGATACACCTTTGTTGTCAGAAAAGCATGTGCTGGCTCGTAACTTTCTAGGCCCTGGGCCTCTGTGCTGTTGCAAGCACGAGTGCACATACACACACACACAAACTAACAAACAAAGTAACTAACTAACTAACTAACTAACTAACAAACTAACGCACACGCAGGGGATAGAGGTCTTGGCACAGCTTCAATGACAAGCAGGCGGAGGTGACCCATGCATGATCCCGTAAGCCGTGCCGTCCTAAATAAGTGACCGCGGAGGGAGCTCCTTTGATGCAGAGCTGCAAAGTTTGAGGCATCCGCCACCAGCATATGTGGGTTGGGATGACAAGGCCCCTTTCCCACTGTATGCGTGGCAATTTCATTCTTCTTCTCCTTTTCAAGATGCATTTCCTCCGGGGCTTCAGTTTGTGAGGGTGCTCTGATGAGCTGTTTATGGCTGCCGAAGCTTGGGGAAGGCATGCTTGTTGTTTGCGCATGTGTGTTTTGCTGGTTGCAGATCTGGGGTGGCTTCCATCACACCAGGAAGCGCATCACGTTCAAATTATGTTGGTCCTGAAGTGGAGGGTGGATTTGGACCTGATATGGTGACATGGTGACTTATGACGTGACCATTATCATTTATTTCATTTGGTTGGACATATTACTGCCTGCATGTCTACCAACATGTGCCTTCAAGCAATTGACGACATTGTTTTAGATGAGTGTGGAGTTCTGCACACCTGACCTTTTTTTTTCATCCATGTCGTTTTCTCCTTTTTTCCTTATTCCTGCATCTGTTTTGCTGTTGAATGTGCCCTGCGAATCCACTGCGGGCTGAGCTTTGTTGAAGGGACATATGTTCTATGTCTATGTAGGCTCCATCTATATTGGTTTGGATGCTCATCATCATTCCCTTGGGTTTCTCAATCTGATGAGGATACTATGACCCACACTTCTTACCTTCTGGTGAGGAATCCACCCGATCAAGGAGGACCCAGTCCCCCGACTTCACAACAGCAATACATTAACCTGCCTCCTACATACCCCAGACAATGCGACCATTCACCAAACAAGCTCACCTCCCATGCCTGCCACCATTCCTAACACTTCCTGTAGCCAAGACATACAAAACAGCAGCCAAAAAACAAAGAAGAAAATGCTTCTCCACATAAACACACACCTTCCCAACCCAACCATCTCCTCTGCCGGCCCAATGCCCCAAAATCTAGACCTCTGGAACTACAAGAAAAACAAAGTGAAAGGACTGGCAGAGCAAACAACCCCTCTCGATGCTAGCAATACCGTCTATTACTATCATAGTCATGATAACTGTATCTTTCTCTCTCTCTCTCTCTCTCTCTTTCTCTCTCTCTCTCTCTCTCTCTCTCTCTCTCTCTCTCTCTCTCTCTCTCTCTCTCTCTCTCTCTCTGTGGGAACCTCTCTCTCCCAATTGGCTGACAGACTTAAATCCAGCGGTTGACTGAATTCAGCTCAGACTAAAATTGAATCACGTCACGGTGTTCCTCCCTATGGGATGGGCATAGGATAGCCGACCCTCACGCCAAATTCATTATTGCCTACTTGGTACCCTCGCTTCTGCTATTAAGTTGGCACCATCACTCGTACCAGGCTACAAGATAAAAAACATGTGTTGTTCAGATGCTCCAATCCCCAGGTCTGCTCTCTCCGTCAAAAGTATGCCTCACTGTTTGAGCACAACTTCTCTTTCCTACACCTCCACGTCTCCCACAAGATGTCCTGTCTAGGCACCATTCACCATGTGAATTCCCAGGATATCAATATCTTTCTAAACCAAGATAACAACAAACTTCCTTTTTTTCTTCATGACCTCATGTGTATTTATGAACAGGCTAGCAGTCAAACGTCTTGACTGAGGCCTTTTTCCCTTGTAACCCTTATAACCCTTGTACCAGGCTACAATGCCATGTCAGTGGCTCAGAATCCTTGACCAGCCTGAGGAGATCCCTCTCCCTCAGAACGCTTGGGGCTTACGACTATTGCAGTTTGAGATTGAGTGCCATGTCTTTGTTCAAACAAGTATAATCGAGCTTGGCTGCAAGGCCTGGGTGGCACACTGTACCAGAAGCCAACTGGACATGCACAAAAGAAAAGAAAAGAAAAGTCTACGCAGGCCACAGGCCGCGTGCATTAAGGATACGTCCCTTAACTAGCAAGCTAGCAAGGGTTTCACCAGAAGTCCCTCAAGACTACACTACAGCTATCCTAGGAGAGGGAAAGAGACTGAACTAATGAGGACCGGGCAGGTTGTCGGCCATGCCCTGAGTCGCCCGGACTCTATTTCTCCTTGTATCCACCTCCGCGCACCCAGCGACCCGCCCCCCCAGAAGGGAAGGGAAGGAAAGGGCCCCCCCAGCAGCCCCCTGTAAGCAAAGAGCATGTCTGGTGTTAACGATAGTGGTTAGTCTCTGCATGGCATGACAGCTCAGCTTGAAAGCTAGGGGTTTTGCTTTTTGTTTGGATAGGTCCAAATTGACAAGAGGTTTGATGGTGTACTCATTGTAAATAGTGCCAGCCACACCAATCAGGATGATGTGCAGAGTCACTTTGTTGTTCCTGTTTGGATTCCTTGAGCTGTGGGCTGTAAGCCTGGTCATAGTGAGAGCATGTCGAGTTGCTGCAGTTTCGAAAGTAATGTAGGGATTGGTGTCAGGGCAGAATTTTGGTTCAACAAGGTGAATGTCTCTGTCTTGAGGAGGAATCTTAGAAGGATCAAGGTGAGCTTGTCTGCCTGGGATAGATCTCACAAAGGTAATATTAGGGTGGCTTTGGTGCCGAGCAGAGGAGCCAGTACCATTAGGAAAAAAACAGTCTGGAATGGCTCATGGTATGTTTTCTGGGACTTGTATCCCCTGATCCAGGAGTCTCTCATTGTAGCACGCATCCATACCAATAAGGGATGAGCCAAGCCTGCCTTTGCTAAGGGCTTTAACACAGAAGCTAAGGCCAACATGGTGTCTGTTGGCGTGCATACCACTCATAGTTGGATTTCGACGTGTGAGGACAACACGATTAATGCTGTCCACATCATCGCACAGCGGGCATCTTCCAGCGGTGGAAGACCTATTGAATCTAATGCATGTTTTTGTGTGTAGACTGTCCTTGTGCGGTATTTGATTACATTTAAGTGTTGTTTAAGAGTAATCTTAGGAGTAGACCAGAAGGAGTTGCTGATTTCCTTGTTAGCAAGTTGATAGGTTGGGTTGTGAGCCTCTATACTGGCAGTGGTGATCGGGGAAGTGGGTTGTATGGCATGGTTGAGCCTCTGCCAGGTATTGTAATGGTAGCCAGAGATATCGGCAGAGCCTAGCCTGTGCTTTTTATGCATGTGTAATTTAAGTTTGTCGGTCAGGTTGTTGTTGAGGTATTGGATTGGGGAAGCGTGGGAGCGGTGCCTGCCACCGTTTTGTGCGTGTGAGGTCTTCAATGAGAGCCAGTAAAAAATTGTGGAATGGGTCCCAGGCATGTGGGAATTCAATGTCTGTGGTGGCCGTGAGGGCTGCAGACCGTGCGCAGGCGTCAGCCCCCTCATTGCCAATGATGCCAGAGTGGGCTTTGACCTTGTAGAAATGAATGGGACGAGAGGAGTGCTCTGATATGGTTGATATAGCACGGATGAGCTCTGCATGTCGGTGATACCTCATGCGCATCGGATTGAGAGTTTGTTTGGAAGTCTGGGAAAGGCAGGATGCACTATCAGAGGCAATGTCAGTTTGCCCTTGTTGGAGTACCACAAGAATACCTGCAAGTTCTGCTCTATTGATGGTATTTATCATAAATATGATAGGTCCACGGCCATTGGGTTTCATGTGCAGCTGCAAGTGTTGGGTGGGTGGACTAGTGTCCCTTCCCGGCTTGTAAACACCTGAACCAGAAAGCAGTAGGGAGCCATCATTGTGTTTGATTACACTGCCATCAGTGTAGGTGATTTCAGTCCAGTCTTTGATCTTAGGAGTGAACGTTTTTTTGTAGTTGGCAAGAAGGAAGGCGGCCCTTGCCTGAGGGCACTTGTGTGAACAGCTATGGATGTCAGGGTTCTGGTGAGGGAGACTCACGGTTTTCTGAGCCAATGTATCTCCTTTACCTCATTCGATGTAGGGAGTGTTCTCGCTGCCTACGCAGTTTTTCTTTTTTTCACAGTGCTGGCAGCAACCCCAATTCTCAGATCATCTATGGGCTTTTTGTCCTAATAGGTTCTTACCCTCTGATTCACTCACGAGCATGGCTCTGTCAGAGGTCACATGACGCCTTGGTGCAGTGCTAAAGCTTTAAAAGCTCTGTGTGTCTATGAGTGGGGGAAAAAGTGTGCACAGCCCAAGAACAATTGATCATCACACCTGCTGTCACAGCACCTGTCACATCACCTGCTGCCACAGCCTAGTCACAGTGACTAAGTGTACCACCCTTGAAATAAAAAAATGCCAACAAATATGAGGACCTGAAAAGAGCACTGTTCTGGCAGAGGGCATGGCTTTTCCTGGAAGAGCTGGACCTTTTGAAGCCAAACTCTTGATCCATATTCTTTTAAAACATACCAGAAGGATAGTAGCAGGAATCATCAGGTAGGTGCCCCATCCTGCAACACCCACCGTTGACTGTTCAGAGGAGAGGGACAGAGAAAAGCGACACAGTGCACATCATTACTGAAGTCGAGAGTTTTGCAGTTGGGCATGGGGCAAAAAAAGCGAGTTCATTGTACACGACTCTCTGGGCAGGTAATCAGGGTGAGCAACTTGACTGCCTCACCTCAGGCTGTTGTTAAATCTTAACAGCATCGCGGCCTCTATATCAAAAAGGGAAGTGATCATGCCCACCTGAGAGAGCTCTCAACAGGCTATTGTTAGAGCTTGACAGCATTGCGGCCTCTATGTCAAAAAAGGAAGTGATCATGCCCAGGGATAGAGGCTTAAGAGAGGATGACCCTACTAGGTCATCTATGGGTATCCTCCCTGGATCCCTAGCAACTTCCTATTTTGTCGGAAGGGAGAAGTTCACACTTTTTGATACCAGGCATGCCAGCATGCTAACTATTGAGCTGGTCCCGAATACCAAGGCCTTGAAAAACAGGTCCCTCTTTGCTCTCTCAGGTAGCCAACCCAGAGAAGAAGGGAATGACTGCGTAGAGACAGAAAAGAAAAACTACGCGGGTTGAGGAAACTCTCCCTACATCAATAAAGGAAAAGGAGACACATTGGCTCAGAAGAGCCGTGATTACCCTCCACCACAAAGCTGTAAAATAAAGAATGCTAACGGGGATCTGGAGGATTAGTGGAAGCGCCCGGCTCCAGAATCTGGCTGTAAGAAGTATAATTGTTTTCTATAGCACGCCTAGCAGTAACAAGCTTGTTGGTGTATATAATAAAATGGGCATGAAGCTTGCGAGCAAGTTTATTGGAATGTTGATGGTCAAGTCCAAGTTTTTTGAACTGATTAAGGGTGTGTTCAATATAACAGGTGTAACTGCATAGATGGGAGAAAATCTTTTTCACAATTACGAAGCCTGAGGAAAAGTAGACACATTGACTTGCAAGAGCCATACTGCGGGGTCATGGATTCTCCTCCACCATAAAGGAGGGTTACTGCAAGTGCTTGCTTCCAGTGGAAGCACCTGGCTCCAAAACCTGTGGCTGTGAGAAGTATTGTCGTTTTTAATGGCGCACCTAATGGTAACAAGTTTGTGGGCCGACTGTACAAAATGAGTTTGGAGTTTATACACCCCTCACACTTTGGAGCCCCTTATAGACACTCATGCTCACAACAGAGAGAAAAAAGAAAAGTCTACGCAAGCCAAGGCCGCGTGCATTATGGGAAGGTCCCCTGAATGGAAAGCTAGAGGCCTCACCAGAAGGCCCTCCAAACCTACACTATACATAGCTAGCCTAGGAGTGAGCTAGAAACAGGTCTAATGGGGATCTGGAGGGTCTCTCGTCATGCTCCTGGACGCCCGGACTCTCCTTCTTCTGTCCTTCGCCGCAGCGCACCCAGCACCCCTCCCCCCCAGAAGCCCCCCTGAAAACAAAGAGCGTGTTGTCACGCGAGATTGGTGTTGTTGCTGGATTGCTGTCAAGACCTTCAGTTTGGCGGTTGGTAGTTAGACTAGATATTTATGATGGCTGAGAGACTGGCAAAACCGGTATTGAAGATGTGGGATTAACTTCCAGAGGCAGCTGTCCTTTGCGCTATAGTCACCTAGCGTGTCTAGTTCGAATGATAGTGGTTAACCTTTAAATGGCATGGTCCCTAAGCTTGGATGCTAGTGATTTAGCTTTTTGTTTAGCAAGGCCCAGATTCACAAGAGGTTTGATCGTGTACTCATTGTAAATAGTGCCAGCCACACCAATTAAGATGATGTGCAGAGTCACCTTGTTATTCCTGTTTGGATTCCTTGAGCTGCAGGTTTTAAGTCTAGTTATGGTGTGAGAATGTTGAGTTGCTGCACGTTCGAAAGGATTCGTGTCAGGGCAGAATTTTAGTTCAACAAGGTGGATGTCCCTGTCCTGAGGACTCCTCGAAGGGGTCTTGGAAGGATCAAAGTGAGCTTGTCTGCCTGGAATAGGGCGCTCAAAGACGGCATCAGGGCGGCTTTGGTGCCGGGCAGGGGAGCGTACTGGCGTACCAATAGGGAAAGCCCAGTCTGGAATGGCTGCGTGGTATGTTTTCTGAGACTTTGTATCCCCTGATCCAGGTGTCTCTTATTACTGCAGCCATCCATATCAATAAGGGATGAGCCACCACACTCATGCAGCCACCAAGCTTCCTTTGAAGCTTCATGCTCATTCTGCGGTTACCTTTCTTGAAACATTACGTTGCATCTATGACAGTGGATGCTGAGAAATGAAGTACGAACTTCTTGAAGCATGTCACGTCTTGGACCATTTGTCGAGTTTTGCAGTTCTAATTTCTGTGCATAACGTGGCATTGGGTGTATTTTCTAATATCTGAAATTCAAGATGAGGCTCATGCCCTTTTGGTGTGTAGAGACGCAGATGTTTGTGCTTTGAGAAGAAAGTACGCTTACCTGTTCAACTGTTTCTATGGTGATTTTTCAATGGAGCAACCATTTTTACAACAAGCCAGTGTCCAGAATGTTTCTGATTTCCTCTTGCAACACAACAACAAGCTTTTTTCGTTTGTTTCTGAGCTTATGGACATTATGTTGGCTGGCGAGGACCAGCCACAGGCCGATCGGCCAAACAGTCTGGCTGAAGGTCCCACTGTGTAAAATCTAAATCTAAATCTAATATCTGACACTGCAACCTGGTGGAATTTGTGCTTAACTTCACATGCTCATATCATGCAGAGTGACTGTGCGCGTGTTTCTTTCAGCAGTTAACACTTCTGAGCTCAGCTCAAGACAGTGTTTCCACACTCAGTTGACATTTATACACAAGTTTGGTTTGGTTAGGTTACAGGCACCTTTTTGCTTCAGCTACGCTGCCCTTGTAGGCAGGTACAGCTATGCAAACCTTTCCTATCCTATCCTATCCTATCCTTCATGCTCATTCTGCCAGAGTCCAGTACGCTTATAAACTTGATAGCACCAGGTGCGCTCTTAAGAAGACTCCTTTCAACTCTCATCGCCGAGATCAGGCACAGGCTACTGCTAGTAACCCTCCTAATCCCCATTGATTTCCTTCTTTCTCTTGGTGGATGGAATACATGGTACCTTGGCCCCAGGTACCCTCTTTTGCTAAATTGATGTGGGGAGTGCTTTTACTGCCTGCATGTTTGTTTCCTTTTCTATCATGATGTCCTGAATGCCGCGCCTTTAAGTTTTGTGATATGGGAATGTTTTGGACGCAGCCAGACTTGGCAAACGTTGTCTTCTCTTTCTCTTATTCTTTTGGACAGGTCTGGTTACAGGCCTCAGTGTTTGCGCTCAGCTGCCATCATAAGCGGATATAGACGATGGAACTATGCCTTTCGAATTTTCATATCAGACGATCTCATGACCAGGAAAATGGAGAGAAGTAAAGGATATGATGCTTTGGTTTGTCAACATAGCCTCAGCTGTGCACTCACAAAGACAAGAAAAAGATGGCTTTAGTACATGTTCCAAGAAGGGTCCCTCTCAACATTGCCTCAGCTGCGCACTCACAAAGACAACAAAAAGATGGCGTTAATACATGTTCCAAGAAGGGTTCCTCTCAACATCGCCTCAGCTGCGCACTCACAATGATAAATAGCACTGTCCCACTAAGTCAACCAACTTGCAGCACACTATGGTCAGAGTAGACTCTTGTCATGACAGTAGGTAAAATAGGTAAGATGCACATTCACTGACAGCAATGCCTAATTCGTCTTGCCTCAACAGCTGCAGTCCTGTGCTTTAAGATCGAATTCAAAAGGCCATTTATATGCGGTCACATTGGGGGATGAAAGTCCGCACGTGACAACAATAAAGAGGAGACTGAAGAAGACAAAGGGGAATTTATTTGCGGTACAACACCAACAGAGACAAAATAAAGTACAATGATGAGGGCTGAGGGCTGATGGATTTATGAAAGGCTGAGGGACTCATTAGTATGCCAACATCAATATGTGATGGACAGTCCCAAAAGTCAATGGTTCGTGGCAGGAGATATCAAAACCAAGGGCTGAGACGCATCTGCATATAAACGTCAGGATGTGCTAGATATCCCAAAAGATTCGATGATCTCGGGCAGGCTCACATTAAGGTCACCCTGAAGCTCCGCTGTTTGTTGGCCAGTAAGGTTGAGGAAGTGCTGATGGACAGTCCTAGAAACACAGGAAAGCAGATCAGACACACATGTTCGGGCAAGATTTCAGTGGATGAGCCTGCAGGCTTCCCACAAAGCATATGTTTGATGACTCTGCCGACAAAGAGCTGTAGAAGCTTGACGAGTAATGAGCAGACAAGGCAAAGCACATAAAGATCACACATAAGGACAGGCAAGGGAACAACACAAATCATTTGCTTGGTGGTTTGACTGAAGAATCGTTGCAGTTGCTGACATAGATTGGGGTGCTGCAGCATGGTCTTTGCTGAGTATGTTCAATATATTAGTTACAGTATTGAAAGTACGGTTGGCGTGTTTGATTATAAGCATAATATGGCGGTTCTCAACTGAGACATGTCCAGCGGTTGGTCGACAAAAGAAGATCATGATCAGTCAAAAAGGCCCAAGGTGTTTGAGACAGTGGAAGCGTTTGGGACAAGAGTTAGGTGGTGCATTGATTGCAATGGCATGCAAGCTGTCTTGTCCCGATTTCTGCCCCACAACTTCTGCCTCCTTTACACTGCAGCTCCGAAGAACTTTCGTGTCCACACTGCATCCCCTTGGTATGGAGAGCCCTGCACCCGCTTCAAAGCACCACCGGGGGCAGCACCAATGCATGACCCACCTTGACAGCGATGCTTTGTTACACTCTGTCTCTCTTCAAATGAGCTGCAGTAACACTGTTCAGGCTCAGTTACAGTGTGCTCCCTAGTGTGCTTTAGGGTAGCTTGTGGTCCAGGCTGGCCTCCTTCCGCAACCACTTCTCCCCTCAAAGATTCCACCTGATCCTCATTCCAACATCCACCTGATTCTCATCCCAAATGCTTCATCTCACTCATTCCAACGACTTTTGTCTGTTTCACTGGTTGGAATTTTCTTTGTAGCCAACCCAACCGCCGGACATGTCAGTTTAACCGCCTCGTATACCGTGCAAACTTGGACGCATCCCGCACCCAGAAAAATAATTAGGTCTGCAACCACGCATCAATCACACAACCCAAAAATAATTATTTTCGCATTTGCGCACCAACCACGCAGGGGCTTTTGCCCCACCTTGCCTCAAAGGAGTACATGGGGCATCAATTTAAATTCATGATTCAATGAACAGTGAAACATGTATGGACCACGCATAGGTGCAATCCACTCAGTTATCATGTTCACTTGCTCCCTCTATGCCCACCAACCCCCTGCCTCCAACCATCCCCCACCCTTTTTTTCTTGACACTTCATCACTGCTGACCTCCCCACTGCTGCTAGTGCTGCCTTTCTCACTGCTGCTGCCACTGCTGATGCTGCTGCTTCCATGGCAGCGAGCTCATACCTCTCACCGTCCAAAAACAGAATTTTCACAACCGCGCACAACCACGAACCCTAAAACTAGAAATTTATTTTACGTGCGTGCAGTCACTGCGCAGGGCAAAAAATATTATTTGCGTGCGGTGATATAAAGTTTGCACGGTAAACACATATTTTCCGTGTGTCTCAGCTTGTGCCAGGGAAACTTGAAACAAATTTGTAAATTACAGATCAGAAGGAGCCCAGCAGTGCCCGGAAATTTGAAAGCCCACAAACATGCTTTTGCCTGCTGGAATTAATTTCAAATCTGGCACATCTTGTTGTATTTGGGTATCCTGAACCCAGAGTTTCCCAAGGAAAACCTTTGAGCACTCAGAATTTCAAGACATGCCCTAGAGGAGGTCAGGGCAGTGTCAACCTAAACAGCCTAGACAAATTCAAACAGAATGTTCGTGTCAGTCAGCCCAGCCACGGTATGCCAGGAACTGATGAGTCCTTGCCTCAAGGAACATCGAAGTATGACAAAGCTGGCTCTGCCGCAGCAAAAAAAGTGAGGCCAAGGCCCTAACGGTGGGCACAGCACACATACACACATTTACCCACTTGTAGAAGCTCTCATCCAGCACCGGCTCGGCGGTCCCTGCTCTCAGCGTACGAGCCCCCCCGAACACCTCGCTGGCTGCCTCGCCATTGTGCAGCAGCAAGCTGCCGTACCCCAGCCCTGCCCCCCCCCTTCCTGCACCCGTCCCTCTTCTCTCGGAGTCCTTGCCCGGCTCTCCAGCTGCCTGATCTCCTCCCACCTCTTTGATGCTCCTGTCGCCCTTGCTATTCCCCTTCCTCAGGTTCTGTGCTGTGCTACCACTCACTGCCACCTCCCCTCCTAATGCACCTGCATCCACTCCCTTCTGAGGCAGATCATCCCCAGGACCCAGGGGTGCATCACCAGAGCTGCCCAAGTGCTGCTGCTGCTGCTGCTGCTGCTGTACTTTTCTGCTATCCGTCCTGCCATTGCTGAGTGCGCCACTGGAGCGCTCAGTTCCAGGGCCACCCTCAACCAAAACCCCTGAGGAAGGCCGTGCCTGTGCTTGGTATTGTTCTTGGACCTTACTTTGCGCGGGCTGCTGAGGTGGGTGGAGCCGTTCAGGGCGATGGGCAGGGGCGGCAGAGGTGGTGCGGGTCCTTGGGCGGGAGGAGGGGCTAGAATGGGGGTGAGGGTCATGGAACGCACGTGTAGGTGCTGACCTGCTGCCCGGGCTGTTGCGGAACTCCTGTGTGTGTGTGTGTGTGTGTGTGTGTGTGTGTGTGTGTGTGTGTGTGTGTGTGTGTGTGCGTGTGTGTGTGTGCGTGTGTGTGTGTGTGTGTGCGTGTGTGTGAGTGTACGTGTGTGTGTGTTTTGTGTGTGCAACTGCACGTGCGCGCAAACTGGAATCATCCAACAATACCTTGGAAACATGTTGAGTAGCATGCTTTAGTGCGTGGCACTGCGGTAGTTGTTGGGCACTACAGTATAGCCATGGGGCACAGTGTGCATGGTATTGTGCAAGGCACCTGCTGCTCTGGACGCGCTGATCTGCACGTATAGCACCTGCTAGTCTGGACACTGAGCACAAGCTGACCTGGTCACAGGACATGCTGCAGGGTTGAGGACAAGGAAAGTCGCACACATAGGCCTGTCATTCGTGCACAACGTCATCCCTTTTCCCATGTGTGCAAACGAGGAAAGTATAGCCTGCTCTACCCCCTTGCACACAAACACTCGTTGGACCGTGCACGCAACCACTTGCGCATGACCACTCATTGGACGGTGCACCCAACCGCTTGCACAGAACCATTTGCGCACGACCACACATCGGCCCTCTGCATCTTTGAGGGGGACAGAAGCAGAAACGAAAGCCAAAGCAAATGAAAGCTGAGACAAACCCTCCCTGCCACACACATACCTTTGAATGCTCCTGCTTTGTGGACAGCGTCGCGCCTGTGCAAGCTACACAGACAGGGGTACAAATACTACGCGCCTGTGCGACGCAGACATGCACCTCTCTGAATGCCCCTGCTTGCTGGATGGTCGTGCGCTAGTGCAAGATACACTGGCGCACGACTGTATCTGCGTGCGCATATCTGCGTGATCTGTGACACAGACAGGGGTGCAAGATGCTACGCGCCTGTGTGAGGCAAACACACACCTCTCTGGGTGTTCCTGCTTGCTGGACGGCTGCGCGCCTGTGTAACGCAGAAGCAACCCTGCTGCTCTCCATGGCGTGCATGTAGTCCAGCCGGCTGAGGGGGATGCCATTGGGCAAGGCCTGCAGGGAAAGCACAGATCACTGCTGTCCATGATGGGTGAGTTTTGATTTCCGCTCCTCATGATATGCATGCAATCCAGCCAGCTGAGTGGGAGGATGAGGTTGGACGGGGCCCGCAGGGCAAAGCGCGCTGGATGACCTCACGATTGACGATCCTCTATGTTCACTGTATCATTGTGCCCATCATTGTGGCTATATTTGTGGCTATCATCATGGCCAGCAGGGCAGTGCATGGAACAGAGCCACTCACTTGGATGATGGCCCATCAGATTGCCCCTAGCATCAATCCCACACAGAATCTCCACACAGACCAGCACATCTTCCTTCAAAAGGCTTGCTCATCAGATTTGGCATAACCACTGCACCTCATTGGCCACATACACTCATACATGGCAACACAACAAACTGCACGCTGCAGGTATATGGAGTTGATTGCCCACAGGAAGGCTTGAGCGCCTTGTCACAGTTTGGCCCTCCTTGCAAGAGCAACAGCACCACACATCACCATGCTCTGCAGCACATGGCACAGCACACACCTGGGCAGACCGTGACAGCGGCCGATCGAGGGACTTCTTTGGAGCCGTTGACAATGCATCTGCAGTTTGATCGGCCCTGACCAGGCTGCTCTGCCGCCCTTGCCCCTGCTGTTGGCCCTGCTGCTGCTGCTGCTGCTGCTGCAGTTGCACCAGCAGCTGCTGCCGGTTACGGGCTCGTAGGTAGCAGCGCTGTACGGGAGGGAGGGAGGCATCAGAAGAGGTGTGGCGCTCATACAGCACACCCCCTGTGCGCTCGCTCTTCAAAGGCTGGCTGCCCGCAAAGCTGTATTCTGCGAGCAAGCAACATGGTCCAGGATGCTTTTAAGACAAATGCACACATGAGCAGCCATAAGAATCCACTCTGCTAGGCCTGGCTATCTGGTAGGCAGGTTTGCGCAGCTAAGGGATGATCAGTAGACTTGGCCAAGGCTGTGTAAAGAAAGGTCGTATATTTGAGCTAGTTTGTAAGGAAAATGCGCAAGTCTATGGGCCATTGAATATGGTGTGCGTGCATGGAATCGACCATCTCAAATGATAAGCACTGGTTACAAGTCTTGCTTGTTTAAATGCATTATCTGAGGGTTCATGTGATGCATGCCTATGCAGAGCAGCCATTCAGCAGCCAAGCAGTTCAAGCTCACATGTGAGTGTGAGCAGAAACAGGTCAGCTCCACCAGTTGCGCGCCCATGTGGACAGGGGTTGTGGCGATGTGCAGCAGCTCCCTGAAGCATACTTTCTTGGCAGCAACATGCCTGCGGGTGCCGAGCCAAGTCTCTGCTCTTACCAGGATTTGAGATGTAGGTGCCAATGGGCTCATTCTGAAATGCATCCCACCCATTGCTGCAGTGACTGCTCTTTCTTCCAGCTCCAGCAGGGGAGTGCCCTGGGCTCCCACCGGCACCGTTGCCTCCCTGTACATGGACACGCATGGATGCACATGTGTATGTACGTATGTGTGTGTCTGTGTGTGTGCACGTGTGTGTGTATGTGCGCGTGTGTTTGTGCGCATGTGTGTATGTATGCTGGCATACGTTCTGGCGTACGCAAAGAGCTCAGCTTTCCTGAAAAGGCAGGGAAACCCGTGTTGCACCTTCCCTCTTCCTTTCTCTCTGGTGTCTCCAGCCTCATGGAAAAGTGCTTAAGCCGGGTCACGGATCAAACACAATTCAGAGCTTCCCCAGCACATGTCCAATCTAAAAGTGTGTCTCTTGAAAAACAGCACCGTGCTGTTTTGTTGTGACAACAAAGGTCAAGCACTGGACACCTGCTCTCTCTCTCTCTCTCTCTCTCTCTCTCTCTCTCTGTCTCTCTCTCTCTCTCTCTCTCTCTCTCTCATCCTCTCTCTCTCTCTCTCTCTCTCTCTCTCTCTCTCTCTGTGTGTGTGTGTCTGTCTCTCTGTCTGTCTGTCTCTGTCTCTGTCTGTCTCTCTCTCTGTCTCTGTCTCTCTCTCTCTCTCTCTCTCTCTCTCTCTCTCTCTCTCTCTCTCTCTCTCTCTCTCTCTCTCTCTCTCTCTCTCTCTCTCTCTCTCTCTGATCATATGAGGAGCACGCACCTTCAAACAATAGCCCAACAGAAACCAAGCATTGCAGGGGCTTCCTTTGCAACCAAGCAGGCAGGGGCTTTAATAAGAAAAAAGGGGGTACCATTCCGTTTGATAAAAATAAATTTCATAGTAATCACGCACACACACATATGTATATATATTTACATGTATCATGCGGCATGCATACAGACTGTAAAGCCTATCAGGCCAACCGTGTGGCTGCTGGTCCTCTCTTTAAATTTGTAAATCACATTATAACTGATCATGAGATCAATGCTTTCCTAAATCAAGACTCGTATTAATTTTCATAGTTTTTGTCAGGTATGGTTTTGGTTTTTGATGCTGGTTGAGAAAGTTTCACCAGCAGCCGATCAGCCAGAGTCTCGGGCCGTAGACCAACCCCTTGTAACCTTCTGACTGGAGGTCTTCTTTTTCCTGTAACTTGCAGACTTCAAGGCTTGCGCCAAATACGGAGCAGAGACAGGGGATTGGCTTACCCTATCTATAGTGCTCACTTTGGTAAGCTTCTTGAGCTGAGCAAGCCCAGGCTGATTCCATACAACACATATTCACCTTGCGGCATGCATACTAACTTTGAAGCACATAACTTGCATCAAATACCGAGTAGAAAGGTGGAATTTACTGACATGAGTCACGATGCTCACGTTGCCTTCCGCTTTTTGTGCTGAGCAAGCCCAGACTAATGCCGTGCAATTGTATGAACCACACAGCATATGCACGGACTTTGAAGCACACAGCTTGCACCAATTATGGAGTAGGTACATGGAATGGACCAACCCTGCAGTCACTGGCCGCCACTCAGTCAGGGTACTGCTGGGCTGTAGGCCTCTTGCAGTCCCCTTGTAGGCACACAGATTCAGTCTATACCCTGGTCACGGTGCTCACTTTGCCTTATGCTTCTGGTGCTGAGCAAGCCCAGCAGCAACCGCTGGTGTGCATAGCTCTCTCCACCAATCAAAGCGCAGGCTTTGTTACACAGGAGCCTTCAAGGCTTTGTTACCTAGTTTCTGACGCCACTGAGCATATGCCAGGCGCCCAGGGCTATGAACACCTCATAAGCAATACCTTGTGAACAACACCTTATAAACAAGCCTTATACAAAGGGTGGGCAGGTTCCATCCATCCATACATCCATCCATCCATACATACATACATACATACATACATACTGCATACATACTGCATACACTGCATACTTTTCCCTTCTGAGAAGCTGAAATGTAAGGCATTTAGGTATGGAACCGGTCAGCCCTCCTTTACACATCTTAATAGCCTTGTACTTCTCAGCTGCTGCGCATGCCAGTCAATCAAAGCCATGAGCACTTTACAAAGCCTGCTACTGTGCAAGCCAAGCATACCTTAATAGCCTTGTGATTCTCAAACCCCTGTACATGCCAGTCAGCCAGAGCCATTACACTTTAACAAATCACATACTATGTAAGTCATACATACCTTGGTAGCCTTATACTTCTTAAGCCGCTGGGCATGCCAGTCAGCCAGAGCCAGTACAATTTAACAAATCACATACTATGTAAGTCATACATACCTTGGTAGCCTTATACTTCTCAAGCCGCTGGGCATGCCAGGCAACCAGAGCACTGTTGTGGTCATCCAGCGCGCTTGCAATGTGGTAGTGGTCGAGCAGCATGTTAACAGGGTCCTACATGGAGGGCAAAATTTGTTGTGGTCATCCAGCGCGCTTGCAATATGGTAGTGGTCGAGCAGCATGTTAACAGGGTCCTGCGTTGAGGGCAAGATTTGTTGTGGTCATCCAGCGCGCTTGCAATGTGGTAGTGGTAAAGCAGCTTGTGGACAGAGTCCTGCATGGAGGGCATGATATGTTGTGGTCATCCAGCGCGCTTGCAATGTGGTAGTGGTAAAGCAGCTTGTGGACAGAGTCCTGCATGGAGGGCATGATTTGTTGTGGTCATCCAGCCTGCTTGCAATGTGGTAGTGGTCAAGCAGCATGTTTGCAGGGTCCTGCATTGAGGGCAAGATTTGTTGTGGTCATCCAGCGCGCTTGCAATATGGTAGTGGTCGAGCAGCATGTTAACATGGTCCCGCATGGAGGGCAAGATTTGTTGTGGTCATCCAGCGCGCTTGCAATGTGGTAGTGGTAAAGCAGCTTGTGGACAGGGTCCTGCATGGAGGGCAAAATTTGTTGTGGTCATCCAGCGCGCTTGCAATATGGTAGTGGTCGAGCAGCATGTTAACAGGGTCCTGCGTTGAGGGCAAGATTTGTTGTGGTCATTCAGCAAGCTTGCAATGTGGTAGTGGTCAAGCAGCATGTTAACAGGGTCCTGCGTTGAGGGCATGATTTGTTGTGGTCATCCAGCAAGCTTGCAATGTGGCAGTGGTCAAGCAGCGTGTTGGCAGGGTCCTGCATCGGAGGTGTGTGGTTGGCATTGGTACAACCGTGTTGAGCAACTAAAGTTTTGTAGGAGCCTTTCTGTGCGTGACTGAGCCGATCAGAGCCAGCGTCTCAGGTGGAAGCTATAGAGTGCAGTTCCACTAGGCTTCCAAGAGTTGTACAGATTGCCTTGATGTATCAAGGCTCTGCAGGCCAATCACTGCGACCCCTTGCAAGCCCTTGTAAACCCCTTAAAGGCTCTCTGTGCACATGGCAAGCAATGCCTGTGCACAGCTGGGCTGCCCTTGTAGGCAGGTACAGCTACATCACCCTTCCCTTGAACCCATTGCAGTGTTCCTGCGCACATATAAAGCACTGACAGTGCAGCATGCCGAGTAGTTACAATCCCTGTCCCTATGAAGGCATGTAGCGGTGTTGCTGTTGACAGGGTCCTGCGCAGGATGCATGTGCATGCGTGTTTGCGTGTAATGGTGCACGTGTGCATGTGTGCGTGTGTACGTGTGTGCGTTTTTGTGCGTGCGCGTCTGTGCATACAGGTCGTGAGAGAGTGCACTCGCCGGATGAGGGCAGCGGGATGTCAATCCTATGTACTCACAGCAATGCATACAAGCGACTGCAGGCATCAGCTCAGCCTCACGAGAACAAAAGGAAGGGATCCAGCTTGAGAAGGAAAGAGGGGACATGCTCAGGCGTATAAAGGACGGGCGACCCTATGCTCCTGACATTCCTTTAATTGTCAAAGCCTTCAGGCCTGTGATGTTTCAAAACATAGGGATCCTTACTGTCAGAACCCTTTTCATGTGGTCTGCACAATCACCACAAGCAAAATTACTCAACCCATGACCACCAAGAGGGGATCCTTCCGTTGGATCTCTGCATCTGTGATCACCATAAAGAACCTGCAACCTGTGACCACCACCACTTGAAAGGGATTGTTCCTGCCACAGCCCTGCATCTGTGATCATTACAAAGAACCTGCAACCTGTGACCACCACCATAAGGGATTCCTGCCTGTCTAAGCCCCAAAATCGTGGTCACCACATTGGAACACTTCAACCTGTGACCACCACCACTTGAAAGGGATTGTTCCTGCCACAGCCCTGCATCTGTGATCATTACAAAGAACCTGCAACCTGTGACCACCACTATAAGGGATTCCTGCCTGTCTAAGCCCTCAAAACCGTGGTCACCACATTGGAACGCTTCAGCCTGTGACCACCACCACAAAGGGATGGTTCCTGACAAAGCCCTAAATCTGTGATCATTATAAGAACTCTTCAACCTGGGACCACGACAAGGAGAACCTCACAGTTATATCCCTGAACCTTTGATCACCACATGAAACAGTCTTCACCAAGCACAGACAGGCATTTGTGGCACCCATCATGGCAAGTAGCATGGCATGGTATCAGCAGGAAAGGACGAAAGCCATTGATTGCCGAGCAAACAACACAGTGCAAGGGGACCACACTCCAACCGACTCCAGCATAACTTTGTTCTTTTAGGGGATTGTGTGCTGTCTCAAATTTGAGGCGCAGTTCAGATGATCACGAAATTAGGTGGGTGCGGTTGAGGCCATTGTGTGGATGACCCCAGTGGGCGCAAATCGCTGCTGCAACGACCATACTGCTGTAATGGCATTACATTATTATCACCATTGTCATGTATGTCCACTGGCTTCTGATGCATTCCCACCCAGCCCTTCTTGCACTTAAGTCTTCAGCTCAAGACCTCGGCTCAAGACCTCAGCTCAAGACCTCGGCTCAAGACCTCAGCTCAAGACCTCAGCCCGAGACTCCAGCCCGGAACAGAGTCTAGCTCAAGAAGCGCAGCTTTTATTGTGCTGACGCCTTCCACTAACTGACTCACCCGCATGTTCACTGTTGCTGTTTTACGAGAGGGGAGGGAAGCTCGTAGTGCCGCTGCTTGGCTCAGTTGCAGGGTTGGTGATGCTGCTGGTGGTGTTGGCAGGCTCTGGAAAACCAAGTATAAATGAAATTTAAACTTGAGTATTTGCATGTACACATCCGGAATAGCGTGTGTATGTGTGTGCCAGCGTATGTGCGTGCATTTGCACTTGCATCCTCCATGCATGCCTGATGAATTTGGCTATAAATCGGTCAGGCAGAGAAGCTAAAAAATGGTATGCATTAACGCAAGCATCTCCTACAACAAGGTCCGCCTTTTCATGGATCCAGACCACATGGGCCTCTTTGACTTTTTAGCGAGTCTATCTGCTTTGCTCCTTTTTCAGTATTAAGCCCTGTGCTCAATACTGCTCAATACTAAGTGGGTAAGCAAATATCCTCGTGCAAATGGGCCTCTACGGCTCATCACCTCCTCATGATTCCACTTGTCTACTTGCCAAATCTTCATGAATTCAAATCAAATGAAAGTCTATGACTTGCCACTCTCAAGCCCTCAGAGCCGAGGTCTAACACAGCATCTCTGCACGCTTGAACTATAAGCGCTTTAAGTTCAAATGCTCAGCACTAGGAGGGAAACAGACAGAGGTTATTTCAAAATCTGGCCTTCTATTTAGATCATAGAAACATCAACTTTGCTTCTCATTCTAAGGGTTATTCATCAATGACAGGAGGTCTCGCATGAGACCCACATGCTTCTACGATACGACCCAGTAGAGGACGTGCACTGCAAGTACGCAAACAAATACAAGCATGTAGAGCAAATAGAGCATTTAGCTCCTAGCTCTAGGAGCACGTGCTCTGTGCAGCATGCCTCTCATGACGGTTCCTCAAGGTCGAATCCTATGGAGAGCAGAAGAACTGTATGACAAAGCTTCCTTTTGGCCCCTATGAAATCTGAGCCTAGTGGTTTCTTAGTCTAAGATGGAAAGAGCCTTCAGGGGGCTTGCCACTTGCAATGATGCCTTTATCTCTGAGAGACAAATCTTAAAGACCGCTGCGCATGCCACGCACCTGTGAGAGGGAGGTTGGCTTCTTTGATCCGGCCAAAAATGCTGCTGGCGTTTTAGGGGAACTCAGGCTTACCACGGATGGTTCCAACTCAGCAGAACTGCAGAGATCATGATTTGAAGGGGTGCATGGTTGCTGACGCCTGCAAGTGTGGGCATGGATTCTCAAACAACCAGACTTTCTAATTCAGAGATGACCAGCCAGGCATGGCTCCAGCTGAGCAGATCACGTCTTGAGGGGTATATACAAGGGTTGCTGCCTGAAGGCAGGCACTGCCAGGGCGAGGTTTGCAAGCCAGATGTGGCAGGGCTCTCAATTGGCATGGCTCTAGGCAGCTGAGGTCAGAATCTTGATGGGGAGAGTGTTTGCTGGCATTCACATGTGCATAGGGAGGGGGATCCCCTTTTGTTCAGTGGAAATGTTTGAGCCACGGCCCACTTCCCCCCCGCGCTGACCTTAATCAGCAAGGCTGCTTACAGCAGTGCTTAAGAGGGGTTGAGGTTTGTTTCTTTGAATGGGTTTGATGGCAGCAGCACATCCAGGGAGGAAAAAGGCTTACCTTGCTTACCATGAGAATACAGACCATACAGACCAACTTCAGCTACAGGGCTCCTCAAGGAGTTGTGCCACAAACTATTTCATGCTACTTATGCTACTTCAGCTACAGCTACCTCATGCTACTTCATGCTACTTCAGCTTCAGGGCAAAGGAGCTGTGCCACCCTTTATGTGCAGACGCCACTATCCACCGACAAAGCAGGACCTTTGCTCAGTCTCATTGTTTTCCAGTGTTCCTGTACCTTAGAAGAGAGCAATCATTTCCGTTTAATACCTTTGTAGAAAGCATCAACTGTTGTCCTCCTGCCTGCTTTAGCATTCTTATACCTATTTAGAGATCAGTCCTCCTTATTCCTGCATAGAGAGCAATCAAATCCTTCTTACACCTGTACAGAGGGCAATCAAATCCTTTCTACACCAGTATAGAGAGCATGATCTAGCTGCTCTCTTGATTGTGAGATCCCCCCAATACACATTGCCAGCAAGCGCCTCGGCTGCTGGCAGCACTACCCTACAGCGCCTTGGCTGCTGAAAACTGAAGCACTCTTTTACAGCGCCTCGGCTGCTGAAAACTGAAGCACTCTCTTACAGCGCCTCGGCTGCTGAAAACTGAAGCACTCTCTTACAGCGCCTCGGCTGCTGAAAACTGAAGCACTCTCTTACAGCGCCTCGGCTGCTGAAAAGAGAAGCACTCTCTTACAGCGCCTTGGTTAGTGGCAGCAACACCTTACAGACACTGCGGCAACGCTTAAAGTCAGCAGAACATTAGAAGGCATTGCCATGGCACATCAAACCGGTGAAACACAAGTAGGCACAGCCGTAGATGTTTGGAGTACAGAGTGGAGTACAAGTTTCAAGGCAATCCCGCAGCACTCACAAATCAAGAAAGCACTTGAAGGCGTTCCAGAAGTTGTCAAAACTGTGAAGCACTTGCAAGCACTGCCGCATCACAAAAAACAGAACCATTATCTGTGGCATGCTTGAAGGTGAGCATGTAGAGTACATGAACCTGGCAGTGTAGGTCGACAGAATAACATGGCACACACTTGAATCCAGGCAATGCACAGAGTAGAAACATGACAACGTGGACGTGCGCACAAGGGAGCCCTGCAGGTGCACACATACACACACGTATAGTGTGCTGATTCACCTGGCATTCTGAATGGGAGGTGGCCTTCGCCCCGACAGTTCTGGAGGTGTAAGCCACGTGTGCGAGGTGGTGGAGCTGGGGTGGGGGTGCTGCTGCTGGGGATGCCTGCAGGGGGAGTGCTGCGGAGATACCTGGCCCTCGTGCTGCTGATGCTGGTGCTTGGTACTGCTGGGATGTTTGGGACACTTGGGAGAGGTTGGTGCAGGGACCACCTCCAGAATCGGCCCGGGTGGGGCACCAGATGGGGCCGCAGAATACACCAAAGGAGCGCAAAAAGGGGCGGCTGGCTTGCGAGCGCTAGCCTTGGGTCGTGGGACTTTTGATTCATCGGTGCTCACACCAGCAGAGCTGACTTCTCTGGCATCCTTGCCTTCCTTTACTTCTGAGGGGGAACCTTGTGGACCCTGTGCCTTGGAGCCCTGCACCACTGCCCTGTGGGGTGCAGGGTTGATCCCTAGCTGCTCCTGCTGCTGCTGCTGCTGTTGCCATGACCCAGGAGTGTGTGCAGTGCCTGAGACGTGTGTTGGCGCAGTGTTGGTGAGCTGATGCTGTGGTTGGTGGGAAGTCTTTGCAGGGGTGTTGTGCTGCTTGTGCTGCTCGTTAGCCTTGCTGGTGGGGGGCAACGCAGGCGGAGTTTGGGGGAGCTCTTCTGAGGGCCTGTGGGGATGCAAAGGAGAGATGGTGTTGAGGGCCAGGGCGCGCACGCGCATGTGCGTGTGTGTGTATGTGCCGTGCGTGTGTATGTGTGTTGTGTACGTGTGTTGCATGTGTGTGTTGTGTGTGTGCACGTGCGTACGTGTGTGTGTGTGAGTGAGTGCGCGCGCGTGCGTGTGTGCATGTGTGCGTGCGTGTGTGTGTGTGTGTGTGTGCATGTGTGCGTGCGTGTGTGTGTGCGTGTGTGTGTGCGTGTGTGTGCGTGTGTGCGTGTGTGTGTGTGTGAGTGAGTGCGCGCGCGTGCGTGCGTGCATGCGTGCGTGTGTGTGTGTGTGTGTGTGTGTGTGTGTGTGTGTGTGTGTGTGTGTGTGTGTGTGTGTGTGTGTGTGTGTGTGTGTGTGTGTGTGTGTGTGTGAGTGAGTGAGTGCGCGCGCGTGCGTGTGTGCATGTGTGCGTGTGTGCGTGCGTGTGTGTGTGTGCATGTGTGCGTGCGTGTGTGTGTGCGTGTGTGTGTGTGTGTGTGTGTGTGTGTGTGTGTGTGTGTGTGTGTGTGTGTGTGTGCGTGCGTGTGTGTGAGTGAGTGCGCGCGCGTGCGTGCGTGCGTGCGTGCGTGCGTGTGTGTGTGTGTGTGTGTGTGTGTGTGTGTGTGTGTGTGTGTGTGTGTGTGTGTGTGTGTGTGTGTGTGTGTGTGTGTGTGTGTGTGCGTGTGTGTGTGTGTGTGTGTGCGCGTGTGTGTATACACTTATTACTCCCACCATTGTGTTGGTCCCCATGATTTTTCTACTCCAAGGAGGGCATCGACTGCAGCTTCCTCTGCTCTTTCAGCCTCCTCAGGCCTCGCGTGCCCTTTGAGCTTACTTACAGGTCCCGAAGCAAGGAGCATTCCTTAAGCGGAAGAATTTCAAGTGTTCGGGAACATTTCAGCTGTGCTTTCCTGCGTGTAATCAATGCACAAGTGTGCACTCGAAGGCTTACTGTCAGAACCTACTCCACTATCTCCACTAAAAACATTATTTGAATTCTTTAGAGAAAATGTGTTGCTGGAGCTTGCTTTGTTGTTGTTGTTGCTTTTTTGTTGCAGTCAGATTTCAGCAGCGGCAATGTCCTCATTTCAAAACATACTACATGGCTGCAATAAAATTTATAAATCCACTGGTAAGACTGGAAGCTCTTCGATCCTTATTCAGCTGCATATTGACAAATTCCAGCCACTTGGCACTGTAGCTGGAAACTTGCTGGTCATCAGATGCAGCCTAGAGAAGGCCTCTTCATTATCCACACGGTTTGCATTGGGGTTGAGGGTCAAGCGTGGAAAAGCTAGTCCAGTATAAGAGATGTGTTGATCTGAGATCCACTACCAATCCACAAGCTTTGCTTAGGTCAATAAGAGATCCAACATGAGGCTATGTGAATCGTATATGAACGAGCTGATCATCTCGTGTTTGATCTTAACCTTGAAACAGATCCAAGGACAATCAGGCTGAAGGGGAATCTATGGCACTACCGCTAGTAGCACATCGGATCTCCTCACTAGAAGGGACAACCTTTGGACATCCCTGTAGAGTCATAGCTTAACCTGTAAGCCTGCTGCAGAGTTGTTGATGCTGATGATGTGACACCCCCAATAGTTCCCAAGTCTTTCCTTCTCACGGGATTTGACTGCTTTAGCGTGCACCCATGTGTACTTGTAAGGGCCAGTCGTGGTGCCGGTTTCGTGCATGATGTTGGTGAGTTTGGCTGGCGGAAGTTGGTTTTGAGCACCTCTGTTGGGTCCCTCTTCTGTTTTGCAGCACCTGGTGTGAATAGGAGGAGGGGAGGTGCAGTGGGTTTAGCATGGTTAGGAGTGAGTGGGATAGAGCCTATGCAGTTCACCTGGTTCAGAGCCACTGTGCATTTTTCAATTATCTTATCCATTGCAACAGCCGTCTTCTTCAAAGTGTTTTTCAAGCTGATATTGACCTCAGTTACAGAAATCCTTCCTGCTGGACTCCACACCTTGTTCATTATGAATGGCTTACATCACGTTCATGGTTTCCAACAGAAAAAGCGGTCAGCCAACCCTCTGGATTTGAGCCAACTTGTTGTTGACCTCAGGTTCCAACACCTTTCTTATTAGAGACAATTCCCTGCTTAGCATCCTCCAGACCTGAATGGCAAAACATTTACTTATCACCACTGGCCTGCTCTCCCAACCAAGAATGCTCACATTACGTATTCCCCTTATATTCTACCCAAGTATCTGTACCTGGATTTGCCCAAACATATCGTGCGCAGTGTGGCCCGATTTTTCCTCTGTGTGCACACCTCCAAAGTTGAGCAAGCTCCTTTAAATGACGATATTTAATTAACCTGTGACTTTGTCATGCACAAGATGATGTGCAGGATGAACAGCACGCTCTTTTCAAATGTACACACCCCCAGGTCTGCTTGCTTCAGCTAAAATATGCCTCCTTGTTCTCTGGTCCTCTTCTTTCACTCTCCAGTGCCTCCTCTCAGGCGATTCCATACCTGTCTTCTAGTCACCATGTACAATCCTTTGATATGTTTGCTTTCATGAACTAAACAACAACGAATTGTATCAGAGATGGACATCTCCCCTATATTGCTGGACATGCTCTTTCCCGGTTTTCTATCTCGAATTTAACCATGCAAATAAATTATTTACTAAATAGTTCATAGCATGAAATTATTGTGTTCACCAAGAAATGATGAAATTCAGAGGACTCCAGATCACTCTCCTGGCCTCAGATCACCCCAAAACGGCCCATAGCTCCACCCTCAGACCAATTTTCACTCCCAACTTTTTGTGTTTGTGACCTTCATATACTATGCTTGCATCCTGCATAATCATAAAAAGGAAAGATGGAAGTCAAAAACTGACCTTTTTGGCACCCCTTGTACTGGATTTTCTTGAAGGGAAATGGCTGGAGTTCTGTATCTCACCAACAACTGGGTCTTTTCACTCCATTATTCTTGCAATGATATGACTTTGGTACAAGGGTTCAAAACCACTAAAAAAATTACCCAATTATATGCTGTGGGCGGTCAGGAGTGGAGATCAGGTGGCCAAAAAGTAGGATTCACACCGCGGCTCATTAGGCATGTGTGCCGCAACTGGCACCTCAAGCACATTAGTTCTACGGAAAGCCTATTAAACTACCAAGAGAACCAAAGCTTGAAAGGTGCCAGTTGGAGCACAAATATGCAGGGAGCATGCAACAAACAGGCAGCTTTGGGCCTCAGTTGTCCAGCTCTGAAATTGTATCATTTTCTTTATGAACTCCTTTCTTTCTGTGAGCAGGCCAGCAGTCAGTCGTTTTGGCTGGAGGCTTTCTTTGTTTCTGCAACCTGTGACCTGTTGGGAGTGCCCAGAGCTGCTTCCTTGCGGCTAGGAGTGCGTTGATGACAAGAAACCTGGGAGTGAAAGACCTACCTGAATAGTACCAGTACATACCGGTAGAAAAAAGGAAGAAAAGTAAGAAAAAGAAAAGTCCACCCCAGCCAAAAGGCCGCGTGCATTAAAAAGGTACCCTAAATAGCAAGATAGCAAGGATCTCACCAAAGTCAGGTACACATGTTTATCATTGGAGGCATGCTTAAGAACTTAAGTGTCCTGTCAGTAGGCAAAATGATATATACTGCCTGCATGTGTCACAGTACACAAGGACTCCTCGTGTTGGACACAACACGTGCCGCCCTGATACCATCATAGTACAAGGGTTACAAGGGAAAAAGGCATCAGTCAAGACGTTTGACTGCTAGCCTGTTCATAATGGTAAAGTTATGAAAAATTGAAGTTTGTTGTTTGAAAGACTGTATTATGAAAATGTAAAGGAGTGTACAAAAAAAACCCTTGCCAAGAACAAGGGAAAAATTTTCCACTGCTGTTTGTATGGCAAAGCAACGGTAAATGAACATCAGGAGTTTGCCAGGACCAACCGGCTGCATAAAAAAGAGGAGAGCAACATATATGTGTTCGTGTGGTAGCTTAAGGAAGAAGCACGGTCTATCACGCTGAGCATGCCAAGAACAAAGGGGCCAGATAATAGTAAATGTAAAATTGATGTGAGGAGCAGCACATGCAAAATGAGAGGGTCAGGATCATCAAAACATGGTTTGGTTCATAATTCTCTTGCTGCGGGCCCTGCTGCTAGAAAAGCTTTGAACCAGCACTTGCCTGGCTTAGACTGTAAGGTAGTACCATCATAGTACTATCCCCATAAAGGCCGAGACTCTACCCGCTCTCCAGAACACATGAATCAAGAGACAAATATCTAGAAAAGAAAAGAAAAGAAAAACTACGTAGGCAGAGGAAACTCTCCCTACATCAATTAAGGAAGAGGAGACACATTGGCTCAGAAGAGCCGTGAGTCCCCTCCACCACGAAGCTACAAAAAGAAGACTCTAATGGGGATCTGGAGGGTTATTGGAAGCACCCGGCTCCATAACCAGGCTGCAAGAAGTATTACAAATATCTACCTCATTTCTTTTTCTTTTTCTACCTCATTGAACGAAGAATCCTGCTCAGACACCAAACCTGAACAAGCTTTCAAAGCTTGTTGGTAAGTTACCAACTGCCCAATATCAACACAAAAGTACTTTTGAGAACTCACAAATAAAAACCCTTATTAGAGACACACCCCACAATAACAGAATCTCATTACGCACTACCAGTACATACTACCGGTCACATTACATACCACTGGTGTATACTACTGAATAAGAAAGAAAGGCACGCAGGCATTGCGAACACTCCCTGTATAAATAAAGGAAAAGGAGACACATTGGCTTAAATAACTGTGAGTCTTCCTCACCCTGTCCTGGGACAGGCTGGGTGCCACCAAAACCAGTGGTTTAGATGTTTGTGATAATTGCGAGTGTGCTGAAGTCCAAGAAGAGATGCATGCGCTCTTCTATTGCAACTGCTTTAGGTTTGTGAACTGCGCTGTAAATACAAGGATCTTTTACTAAAATTAGTAATTGATCTTTTCAAGCCGTCACATACTTTTGCCCGGCTTCCAATTGCATAATTTATTCCTTTCTTGGCAAGCTTTCACATTATAATTGATCCTGAGATCAATGCTTTCCTACATCAATACTCGCATAGGTTCTCAAAGCTTTTATCAGAGTTAGTTTCAATTTTTGATGCTGGTTCAACCATCAATTTAAAGTTGAGACTGTTTCACCAGCAGCCAATCAGTCAGAGTCTCAGGCTGTTGGCCAACCCCATGTAACTCTACCTTGTGCTTTTCCATCAACATCAGGCTGCAACAAATATGATTTATTATCTTCAAGACTTCAAGCTTCTCTTTTCACCAGTTTTAAGCTGGGGTCTGTTTTGTTTTCAGGCACTTCAGGCACTCATTTTGTGCTTCAGCTACTTGTCACGTTAAATCGTGGTTATTGTTGAATCACTGCAAAACCTAGAGTGTGAGGTGTGACCTGTATTTAAGTGGGGTTCTTTTATTGGATGCTCTCTCTTATTCAACCTTCTGTTCCACCTTCCATTGAGGTTTGGCGCTTTTTCTGTTATCCCTGGCCTTGTGCCAGGGGTGCCTTGTCTCTGATGTAACCCTAACCTGGTGAAGCTGGTCCAAACGCTGTGTCTGCCCCAGACATTCTCTACGTGCTGCAGCCGAGCCAGCACTGTTCAGCAAGACCAAGAGCAGCTTAGCAGCAATATGAAGAAGAGCTAAGCCGGTGCACTCGCAACTCCAGCCAACAGCTCGAGTGTACCCGTCCTTTGTTGCATGGTTATAGGCAACCCTGGACGTTAAACCATCTCATTCAGCATGACATACTAGCTATAGCTTAGTAAGCTGCCATCGTAGGCAGGTTCAGTCATGTAACCCCTTTCATTCCTTATTATCTGAACTTACCAGTCCAAGTTTTGTGAATTGAGCATTTTCTGGCCAGGCCTGGTTGCAGGCCTGAGCGTTTCCACTCTGCTGCCCTTGAAAGCGGAGTCAGCAGTGTAACCTGACTGCTGTGAACTTAACCAGGTGATTTTGGGTGGTACACACCTCCCGGTATCCCAGAGGTTGGATCTGGAGCAAATGCCATTGATATTACACGTTGGAGGCCTTCATCTTTTATCAATTCAATTGAAGTTCTGCAAGATAGGCTGAAAACCATGATGCACGAGACTTAAAGGTTGGCCCTGACCTCAAAGCATCTGTGAAACAGCAAAAAAGAGAACAGTTACAACATCACCAACAATGCTTGGCTGCGAGGGCAGCATGAACAAGAGCTGTGTGGCTTTTGCAATCAGACCTTTAGCTGAACAGAGGTTGAAAATGCTGCCTACATAACTCATTCAGGTCCTCCATTAAAATTGCTTGTCAAATCCAGGACGTAGCTGTGCCCCACATCGATAAGTTTTTAAAAGAAGAAAGAAAAAAAGAAAAGATTACGCTTGCCAAGTCTGGCCGATAAGTTGTTTATGATGAGCAGGGAAGATATGATTGAGCTAAGACATCTTTGATGCCCTGGTACAGGCAGTCTGCGCCCTCCTCTGGCAAACGCGCTGCATCTGGGCCACCCATGGTTGTCCTGCCAGAAAGTCAAAAGACAAATCACAGAGGTGTGTACACTCCCTACATCAATTGGCACATACCGCCAAAGTTTTGGTACCCATGCACTCCAATGCACTCCTCTGGTGAACGCGCTGCATGCGGGCTGCCCATGGTTGTCCTGCCGCCTTTGCTTGCAGAGTGCTAGCGTATGCTTCAACTCAGAAATTGATGCTCAAAGATATACGCTTCCATGTGGCTGTTCTTCAACAGAGGGTTAAATGAGCTGCAGAAAAAAGTCCAACCGCGTGTGTTCTTTATCAAGCAGAAGCAATGCAAGGAGGCAAGCATAGATTTCCTTCGGGATGCAAGTGAGCACTAGCCCTTTCTGTTCCTGCTTGTGGTGGAGGAGACCTTCATCTTTTGAGCCAATACGCCTTTTCCTCAATTTTTATAGGAATGGCTTCCTCTGCCTGCGTAGTTATTCTTTTCTTTGTAAGCCATTAGTGCTTGAAACCTGGATCCTCTACTAACCCTTGGGTGACCCTTCCAGTGCCCCTTCACAAGCTGAACGGGAGCAAACCTGCCCCCGTAGTAGGCAAACAGCTGGAAAGCACGCTGGGCAAGCGGCAAAGAGCTCATTGAACTCTTGGGCTTGGTGACCTGAGCTTCAGCTTGGCGAGCTAGATGACAACATGCTGGGCATACAGCAAAGAGATTGATGACCTCTTTGGTGACGGCAATGGTTTGATCAGATTCTGTGTGTGGTGTTGGCAAAGAGCTGTCTGGTTCATGCGCGCACCATCCTCATTAATTGAGTGCTACGCTTTTTAAAGAACCTGCTCACTTGAATAGCAACCATACTTTATTCTGAATACTCATTGCCTGAACTCCCCCCTTCAACCACTCACTTGAGCTGTGAAGATTCTGCTTCTCTCATGTAAGGTGAGGGGCTAGCTAGCCTGCTAGCCAGGGAGCCTCTCCTTCATACATGCGGCCTTTGTTAGGTCAACGCGGCATCCCCCTATGATGCCTCACCTGTTGCGCCCTGGGTCTGCTCCAGTGACAGAGATGCCCTTTTGGGTAAGCCATGACTAGCCATGGATCCTTCCATGCCATTCATCCTGGAATGTCTTTTTGGTTCAGCACTAGGTCTTGCCACCCTCCTGAGACGCCTCACCTGCAGTGCCCTGGGTCCACTGCTGTGATGGAGATGCCTCTTTGGGTGAGCAATGGGTCTTGGGACAACAGTGATGCAGCCTTGTTCACCATGGCCTGTGAGTGTGTATTGGTGTTGCGTCCTGAACAGGTTTGCACAGTATTTGTATGGAAGTTTGTCCTACTCCTGCCAGAAACAGCAGTGACAACATCTCAAAACAGCAAATTTCTGTGGAATG
>OU611764.1:3653492-3680992 GCA_914767535.2 Dunaliella primolecta
TGTGTGTGTGTGTGTGTGTGTGTGTGTGTGTGTGTGTGTGTGAATAGGCCAAGCAAGGCCCTTCCGCAAATGTTAAAAAGAAATCATGGTGTGAATTAGTTAAAAAGGGCGCAAGTCCAGGGAGTGAGAGGGGTTTTTACCCCTCAGTGTGGATGCGCAAGGATCAGCCTGGCAGCATCATTTTCCTCATCCTCTTATTTTATTTCTTCTGAGCATGGTGTGACTTTCAATACAAGTAATTGAGGTACTAGGTATTTCCCTCCGCCCTCAGATCCTCAGAGACTCAGCATCCCTCACTGCTTCAATGTGTTTGTCATTTCAATTGTGCTGTGCTCTTTTTTCCAAGCAATGAAATGCCCAGCCACATGTTGTAATCCCATCTCAACGTAACAGGAAAAAATGTCTTGTCAGGCTTTTTGGCAGCTTTTCCCTCTGGACTCCTAAGGATCCCTTTAGACCCTTAAGGAAGAAAGCTTTCGGTGTGCACGTGCTCATCCACTTCAGCCTTATAATGCGTGTGCCTTCAGTTTTTCAAACCCCTGCTTCATTTAAATTGGTTTAATTGAAAATTTTAAATTGGTGGCTGTCCCATTAAAAATGCGCAGCAGGTCCATGGCGGACTGGCTGGCTGCGGAAGCACAACATCAACAAGGACGACAACAACAACAACAACAACAACAACAACAACAACAACAACAACAACAACAACAACAACAACACGTTCATGCTTGCAGGTTGGAGGCCTCATGTTTGGGTATGATATTGGAGCAACTTCGGGAGTGCTGGCCTCCTTGACTAGCCCTGAGTTGAGCGGCACTGACTGGTAAGTGAGTGGAATGACAAGGGTTACAAGGGTTACAAGGGAAAAAGGCCTCAGTCAAGACGTTTTACTGACAGCCTGGTAAGTGAGTGGACTGACTGGTAAGGTTTGCGTTACGGGCGAGTGGATCAACAGACAGGTGAGCTGACTGGTGAGTGCACTGAGTTGTGAGATTTGCGATACTGACTGGTAAGTGGACTGAGCAGCTCTGACTTGAGACCCGCTGACTGGCGAGTGGACTAGGTTTCTTCCCTCTTGGTGAGAAGGTTTTAAATGCAGGACCTCTTAACTCAATGGATGGCCATTAGCACCAAACAAGCATTCAAACCCCTTGAAATGAAAGGGAGGGGGAGGAAAGGAGAGGGTTACGTAACTGTTCTTGCTTAGGTGGGCAGCTTAGATGAGGCGGGGAGTAGTGCATTAAAACAAACCATCCTTGGCTAGACATGGCAACTGAGACAGGAAGAAACTATCGTTAAGGAATGTTGACCGTCGCATAAAGTATGCACAGGTAGCCTGAGCCATGTGAAGTGAGAAGTGTGAAGTGTTTGCATGAAACATCTGAGATGGCAAGCAGGAGCCTCTCTAAAAAACGAACTTCAGCAGGAACAAGTTATCATTATGGAATGTTAAATCGTCGCATATCGCATTCACAGGTATAGCCATGTGAAGTGTTTGCATGAAGAATCTGAGATGGCAAGCAGGAGCCTTTCGAAGAAATGAACTTCAGCAGGAAGGAGCTATCGTTAAGGAATGTTTGATTGTCGCATATCGCATTCGCAGGTATAGCCATGTGAAGTGTTTGCATGAAGAATATAAGATGGCAAGCAGGAGTCTTTTGAAGAAATGAACTTCAGTCACAGAAAAAAACAATATTTATGTGTTTTAGTTGGCGCCTGCTCCTTTAATATATTATATATATAGTCTGCCTTCAGCGATAAACGCAAGTGTTTCCTGCTTTGCCTTGTGCAGCAGGCTTTCTAACTTGTCCATCAGTGCTGCATGATCTCCGCCTGCTTGCGTCGACGGAGCGAGTCAAGCACACAAAGATCGAGTGCTTGAAATTCCTCTGAGAGCAAGGACTTGCAATTTTTCTTCCGAGTTAATGGGGAGGTGGTTGCAGCTTAATCCAACTGCCCTGGATTCAACAGCGACCCAAATCCTCCCCTGCTGAAGAGGTGGTCAGTGAAGCAGAGGAGTATGCTCTGTGTACTGGTTATGATAAACCAGAGGGACCAAAACAAGCTGAATGACGCAAGAGGACACTCTCTTTTCGGAAAGAAACTGATAAACTGGGTGGTGTCTACATGCTTGAGAGAGCGTAAGAAAGAAAATGGTATCGAACCAAAACCAGCTGCTGTCCATAGATCACCTCATGCCATGCTTATCAGTGAGTTGTTTGTCCATGGATCACCTCACATCGGTAAAGCTCACTCACAACAGTGAGCTGAGCGTCCATGGATCAGCTCTCGTCGGTAAGCCTCAACTCACAACCGTGAGTTGACTGAGCGTCGTTGGATCCCCTCATGCCATGCTAATCAGTGAAAGAGCTGCTCTTCAGCACCACTCCAGCACAGGCATTTCACCAAAGAAAAGAACGAGCTCTGATCATTGATCCTCACACACACAGACATGCTTGCCTGTCTGTCCAGGTACGATCTGAACAGTGTGCAGACGGGGCTTGTTGTGAGCCTGAGCCTAGCAGGTGCCCTGGCTGGATCGCTGATTGCCCTCGGTGCTGGGAACAAGCTGGGGAGGAAGACCGAGCTGCTGGCTGCTTCCCTCTTTTATGGTGGGTCCCGCTCTCTTCCTTTCCATTCCCTTGTCTCTTCTCGACTCATCTTCCTTTCTCTTCTCCCTTTGTGAGCTCCCCCTTGATTTAATCTTCCTTTGTAAGCTGGGGAGGAAGACCAAGCCGCTAATTGCTTCTCTCGCTTATGGTAGGTCCTTCTTTCTTTGTAGCTCCCCTCTGTAAGCTCTTGCTCTGTAAGCTGGGGCGGAAGGCCATGCTGCTGGTGGTCCGTCCTCCGTAAGGGGTCATTTTCACTTTGCAAGCTCTCCCTGTGCAATTTGGGAATAATAAACGAGCTGTTGGCTGCTTCCCTTTTTGAGGGCGGGTCATACTTTCTTCGTGAAGGGCGCTGCCGGCCTTTCTTCTATGTTCAAAGGTGCCTGCCTCTCATTCCTTGAAGTTGAGCACAAATAGCTTTGTCTCATGGTGTTCAAGAGCGTGTTCTGTGTCTGCTGGTGCAAGCCAAACAGCACCAGCTTCTCGCACCTTTTTTTGTGAGGCATTCCCAGCAACATTGTTAACCAAAGATGTGCTTACAGAGTTGCGCAGGGCTGCAGAGTTGTGCAGCAAAATACCCACACAAGGCTCTCCAGCCCATGGCGCCAAAGCATACACTCATGACAAGCAGAAGAATTACACAGCGCAGCAGAAAGTCGACTTCTGGCTCATCCACTCATGGCGCAGAAAAACATGCACTCATGGCTGTCAGTGCATCTTTGATCACAAATATCCACAGGCTCACCCACTGCTTCTGTTGCCAGATATCCACAGGCGCACTCACCGCTTCTTGTGCCAGGTATCCACAGGCGCACTCACCGCTTCTGGTGCCAGATTTCCACAGGCGCACTCACCGCTTCTGGTGCCAGATATCCACAGGCGCACTTAACATTTGTCACACTGGCAGGCACTCCTTACCCTTTGCCATGCGAGCGTTGCTGGAGTGATCAAAGCCACGTGTGATGGATGATGACGAAGGGTGCCACGCACCAGGTAGACACTCGATCATGCAGGCACTCATCATCCTTGGCCGTGGGAGTGTGGCTGGAGTCAGCACAGCAGCGTGTGACAGATGATCAGGAAGCATGCCATGCAACACCCACTCACGTGCAGGTGTTACTGCAATTATCACAGCAACGTGTGACAATGCTCAGGAAGCGTGGTGCCATGCGGCACCCACTCATGTGCAAGTGCTGCTGCAAATATCACTGCAACGCGCGACAGATGATCAGGGAGCGTGGTGCCATGCAACACCCACTCATGTGCAGGTGTTGCTGCAATTATCACAGCAACGCGTGACAGATGATCAGGGAGCGTGGTGCCATGCAACACCCACTCATGTGCAGGTGTTGCTGCAATTATCACAGCAACGCGTGACAGATGATCAGGGAGCGTGGTGCCATGCAACACCCACTCATGTGCAGGTGTTGCTGCAATTATCACAGCAACGCGTGACAGATGATCAGGGTGCGTGATGCCATGCAACACCCACTCATGCAGGCACTCCTGTTTAGTGTTGTGCAGGTGTTGCTGCGGCTGTTGCAGCAGCACGTGGCCAGCTTGAGCTCTTGCTCCTTTGGTAAACCAAAAAGGCCCTCACGCAGGCTCTCTTGTATGGTGTTGCGCAGGTGTCGCTGCAGCTATTGCGCAGCAACGCGTGACCAATAGAGCTCGTGCTCATGCTCCTTGGTGGAGTCTTTTGAAAATAAAAGTCACTCCTGCGGGCACTCTTGTTGAGTGTTGTGCAGGTATTGCTGCGATCATCACAGCAACGTGCGACCAGCTCGAGCTCATGCTCTTTGGCCGGACGCTGTATGGCCTGGGCATCGGCTTCGCCATGCACGCTGCCCCTGCATGTGAGTGAGGTGCCTGAATTTATACTGCCTGCATGTGGACAAAGCCCATGCATGTGACTCACATGATGTGAGTGAAGAATCTTGACTGAATGAAGCCCCTGCATGAAGCACCCAACTAAGTGGAGCCCCTGCACGTGAATGAAATGTCTGACTTCATACTGCAAGCAGCTGTGCAGCGGGAGTGCCAGTTGTAAGCCGGCATGACCAAACATTTGGATTTGCCTAGCATTTAGCAAGCTGGGATCCTTGCTTCTGTGGTTGCATGCTTTGACTTGGTGCTGCTATAGGCTGCCACTGGAGGTGCCTGATGAGCATCCAGGCAGAGCGGTGAAAGGGTTGTTTCGTGTTGCGAGCATCATCTGTTATGAAAGCATGTTCTTCGCACAGAAAGCATGCAACGTTGCGCTGTGTGCTGAAGTGCCTGAGGAGCAACCAGGCAGATTGCAGATGAGGAGAGGCCTTTAACGGTTTGGATGTTTTTTTTCAAGTGAGGAGCAACCAGGCGGATTGCAGATGAGGAAAGGTCTTTAACGGTTTGGATGTTTTTTTCAAGTGAGGAGCAACCAGGCAGATCACGAAGGACAGATGAGGAAAGGCCTTGAGTCAAAACGCCTGATTGCTAGCCTGCTCATAGGAATGAGGAAGGCCATGAAGGAAGGAAAAAGTTGGTTCGCGTCCCTGGAGGTGCCTCAGGAGCATCCAGGCAGATGATTTGAAGGAACATGCTGTGTTGCAGGTTTTATGTGCAACGTCGTCTTTTGCACAGCAGAGGCCTGGCGTGTGTGAAACTTTGCTCTATCCTCACCTCGTTCTTCAAGGCCTGAGCCATGCTCATCCTCATGCATCCTCAGGGCAGATGATTTGAAGGAACATCCTCACGGCAGGCAGGCCTGAGAGAGGCGTATCAACTTTTTCTAAAGCCCACGCTAACCATCAAAGCACAGCATATGCATTGCCGGGACAGGCGTGCCTCAAAAGACTTGTTAAGACTTTTTTTCCTGGAGCTGTGGCGAGCTTGAGGCAAAGCAAAAATCCCTGAAAGGAAAGACCCACAATGTCTGAGCCCTGCCTGCTATGGTATCGTGACAAACCTCAATTTGCTCCATGCAAGGCTGTCCACCAAAGGATGGAAACAAAACTGCAGGCATATTGCAGTCTCAGGGCTGTGCACGTGTGAAGGGTTGGACAGTTTTGTACTTATAGATACGCTGTTTACTTTGCTTTTTGGCAGGGAAATACAGCATATAATGAACCCTGCTCATGCGAAACAGGCTTGTCACATGTCATTTGGCCTGTCATATTACAGTATATATATACATATATATATATATATATATATATATATATATATATATATATATGGAACTAACCAACCCTACATGTGCAAAACAGGTCTGTCACATGTCATATGGACACCCAGAGCATGCTCTGCATTGTGTATCACAAGAGCTAATCCATATGTCCTCTCTCAAGGTCAAAGCTTCCCTTTCTGAGTTGTGGGCACGCCTCTCCTCTTCTCATGCTTGCAGACATTGCCGAGACTGCGCCGGCATCAGTGAGAGGGTTGCTGGTGAGCCATGTGTGCAATTGAGGCAGTGTCTGTCCCAATGAGAGGGTTGCTGGTGAGCCATGTGTTCGATTGAGGCAGTGTCTGTTTCTGTGAGAGGGCTGCTGGTGAGCCATGTGTGCGATTGAGGCAGTGTCTGTTTCTGTGAAGGGGTTGCTGGTGTGCCATGTGTGCGATTGAGGCAGTGCCTGTATCAGTAAGAGGGCTGTTGGTGAGCAATGTGTGTGATTGAGGCAATGCCTGTTTCTGTGAGAGGGCTGCTGGTGAGCCATGTGTGCGATTGAGGCAGTTCCTGCATCTGTGAGGGGGCTGCTGGTGAGCCATGTGTGCGATTGAGGTAGTGCCTGCACCAGTGAGAGGGCTGCTGGTGAATCATGTGTGCGATTGAGGCAGTGCCTATTTCTGTGAGAGGGCTGCTGGTGAACCATGTGTCAAAGGACACGATTGTACTGCAATCTCTGGTTCTCTATCCAAGACAACTCCTTTGTAAAGCTTCTTTTTATGCAAAGTGCCAACACAAACATGTCATGTCGCTGACTGTACCAATGAAAGGGCCACTTATGAGCTCTGCATGTCAAAAGACCTGTGTGCAAGTGAAGGATTCTTTTTTCATTCTTGCACATTGGCATGAGGAAGGGGGATAAAGAGCGTGGAAACGTGTTTTTATCCTTGCACATTCAAGCACAAGGAAGAGTATGCTAGTGATCAGCAAAAAAAAGGCTGCATGCGCGCAGGAGGTGCACGACTATACCACGCGTTGCCGACAAATCTGAGCATTAACTCGCTTGATCACTCCGATACCATGCATGCCAGTAAACTGAACATCCACTTGCAAGCTGATTGATTGAGTCAACATCCAACTATTTGCTCCCAGAGGCGCACAGCAAGCCCCCTTGGCCTGAACCACAGCATGTCACTCGAGCACACATTGCAGTAGCACATATTCCGTGTACCCTGAACAAAAGCAAGCAATCTCCACCAATTCATGCTCCTGTTTTCTTTTGCTACAAGGGGTTGCAGGTATGCAAGAGCTATGATGTGAGCCCTGCAGATAGCTGAACCTCTTGGATACCTGGGATATCCTTTGATCAGAATCTCCATTCAATCGACTTAATAAATTGGGCCCATATTGTGTGCAGATTAGCCACAACAGGGCCATCATGGGGAGCTTCCTGTTGATGGCTTGATCTTGGCTTGAAACTTGAATTCATCTCGTCTGGGCGCACCTGTTCTCTATTAATATATATGTTCTATTAGTTTTGCAGATCAGCTGCAAGGGAGGAGCCATCATGGGGGGCATCCTGCAGATGGCCTGCTTTACTTCAAGTAAATCACTTGCCTGCGTGGATCATTCTTGTATGAGCAAACACACCTTGTGCAGATCAGCTGCAAGGAAGGGGCCATCGTGGGGGGCATCTTGCTTGGTTACCTCGTGTCTTACCTGGTAGTGGACGACGTTGGTGGATGGAGGTACATCCTTGGCACAGAACTACCCTTGGCCTTGATTCTGGGTGCCGGTAAGTGGGTGCTGGTGAGCGGAGGATGGAGTAGGTGCTGGTGAGTGGAGCATGGAAGGGAGTATGTACCCCCTCCTTGATTCTGGGTGCCGGTAAGTGGGTGCTGGTGAGTGGAGTATGGAGTAAGTGCCGGTAAGTGGAGCATGGAGGGGTGCCGGTAATTGTTGTATGGACTACCCTTGCCTTGATTCTGGGTGCTTTTGAGTGGAGTGGTTGCCAATAAGTGTTGCAGGCAAGTGGAGTGGTGAGTGGGTGTGAGGTGGATGCTGATAAGTGGAGTATGAACTTGCCTGGCCTTGATCCTGAATTAAAAGTGGAGTGCGGAGAGCCTGAAGGGCTGGGCAGCATATTTGTGTGCGTGCCTGTGTTCAAGTTTGACCCCAGATCACTCTCCTGGCCTCAGGTCACCCAAGAAGGGCACGCAGCTCCAACTTGGAAGTTGGGACTTTTTCCACCTCCATATACATGATTGCCATCCTGCATATTCCAAGAAAGGAAAGAAGGAAGTCAAAGAATGGCTTCTTTGGCACCCCATCGTGCTGGATTTTCTCCCAGGAAAATGGCTGAAATTCTGCATCTAACCAATTATAGGGTCTATTCACTCCATTTCTTTTGCAATGAATTTCTTTTGGTACAAAGACTCCGAATAAAAAAAACCTCTCAATTTGGTGGAGTGGGTGGTCATAGATAGAGGTTGGTATTAAGCTTGAGTGTCCAAGGTTGGGGGCACTATGTGCGATGAGCATATTAATCACATCTGTTTTTTGGGGGGGAGTTGTTCAGCTTTGGTGCAATTCCGCGCATTTGCCATTGGCATGGCAGGCTTGACAATGTCTGCTGAGGGGCTGCAGCTCAACTGCAAAGTTCAGTGCTTTTGCACGTGCACTCATACACACGCATGCGCGCGCACACACACACACGCACACACATACACACGCACGCACGCACGCACGCATGCACACACATGCATGCACGCTTGGGCATATGCAGGTATGGCAAGCTTGCCGGAGTCTCCTAGGTGGCTACTACTCAGTGGGCGCAGCGCAGGAGAGGCAGGTGATGCCCTGCGCCGGGTGCAAGGCAGCCGGCTTGCCTCAGATGATGCCATTGAGGTGTGTCTGTTGTACAGATCTTGTATAACCACTGTTGGTGTCCTCCACCTAGCCAAGTCGCACCTTTGCCTCAAAATACAGGTTACATGTATAGATGAGGAGAGGTTTCAAGTTGAGACACCTGATTGCTAGCCTTGCCAAGTCACACCTTCGCTTCAATTCTCCATACCGCCTGGGTGGCCATGTTTGTTGGGCATTGCTTGTTGCATGTGCACATTCCAGGAGGTAAGCACTTGACCATGTCATGCGAAACACTTGTTCATGGCACGAATGAAGATGACATGCGCAAACATGCGGAACACTTGACCATGACATACCAAGCACATGATCATGGCACAAATGAAGATGAACGTGTGCAAACATGTGAAGCACTTGGCCATGACATGTGAAACACTTGATCGTGGCATGAGTGAAGGTGAACATGTGCAAATATGTGTGCGAGTACTTGACATGTAAAAAATACTTAGGGCTAGGCGAGGCTTGGGGAGCCTATTTGGCGGATGGGCCTCACCCTCGGTGACCCTCGTTTCACCCAAAAATGGTGTAAAATTACCTAAAACTGCCCAATAAGTCTGTGTATCCAAAGAGGCCCTACCCAAATAGGCCGAGCCTCTTCTAGGCTCGGCGAGCCTATTTGAGACATTTGGACACCCTATTTACCCATGGCTAAAACGCTTGGTCATGACATGTGCAACACTTGATACGGCATATGCACAGTATGGACGGCAGAGGTAATATCCTTTAGATGGCAGGTACAATGTCTTTTGTAAAGAAAATGATGCATTAATGCCCGAGGCTTTAGGATAGATCTCTCTTGCACGAGTGCACTGGATATTGCAGCACTTACCTGAGTGACATGAGCGGAGGCCACAGATGGGGCGGTTGAGCAATGCTTGCATGCTTGTGTCACACACACAATGCCGGTTGAATCAGATATGCAGCTTGAGGAGATGATTCATGCGTTTACAAGCACATATGCACTCCGCAATGATCTTCCCATTTTGCACACTAGTGACAGCAGCAGGAACATCCTGCACGCATGCACAGGCGGAAGTGCAGTTTCTGATGCTGCTGCGTTTTGCACGCATGCAGCCTGCAATGGCTGGAACGATTTGCACACCTGCGCAGGCAAATGTGCAGCCCGTGATGACTGGTGTGAAGGTGGCAGGGGCTGTAGAACCTGCAGCATGTAGCAACAACCTAAGCATTTTGCACATTTGCGCAGGCAGAAGTGCAGTCCATGATGACTGGTGTACAGAGGGCTGGGGCTGCAGACTCTGCAGAGGCGTTGGAGCAGGCACCCCTGATGGGAGAAGGAGCCAGCGACAGGGCCGGGCGCAGCCTTGAGGGTGAGCGTAATACACGCGCATGCATGCACACACACATACACACATATACATACACACACACACGCACACACACACACGTACACAGGTCAGCCTTCAGGCAGTGGCGGCGCCAGCGGCATCGTCGCTCTGTTCACAGATCGCCGCTACCGCCGGCCCCTGTGGGTGGGCCTCAGCCTCATGCTCTTCCAGCAGATCACAGGCCAGCCGTCAGTGCTGTGAGTGTTGTATTCTGGTCATCATTGCCTGACTACCTGTGCACTGCTTGTGCCAAAACGTTCATGCTGTTCCAGCAGATCACAGGCCAGCCCTCAGTGCTGTGAGTGTTATTATTTGCTGCCACATCTTGACTGCCACTTGTCAACAGAGAGGATGCATGCGTTGCTTGTGCAAAGAGGCCATACTGTTCCAGCAGACCACAGGCCAGCCCTCAGTGCTGTGTGTTCTGGTCATCATAGCCTGACCACCTGTGCACCCCCAAAGAGTGTGCATGCTTGTACATAAGCAAAGACCGACCACCTGTCCACTGCCTGTGCCAAAGCGTTCATGCTGTTCCAGCAGGTCACGGGCCAGCCCTCTGTGTTGCAAGTGTTGTGTCTTGCAGCTACGTATCGACTGGCACTCGTCAATTGAGAGGATGCGTGCAGTGTTATGCCAAGACTTATCTAGCAGGTCACATGCCAACCCTCGATGCTGAGAGTGTTGCGTTCTGGTTACGCTTGCCTGACCACCTGTGTATTGGAGAAGAGACTGCATACGCTTCTTGCTTCAAGACGCCATGCTGTTCCAGCAAGTCACAGGCCAGCCCTCTCCTCTAAAAGCTGTCCAACCACCTGCTATTGATGGGGAGTGCATGCTTTGTTGGTAACAGCATACCATGCACATCCTGCAGCTCAGTGCCAGCGGGAAGGACGCCAAGAAAAGCTGTGTCTGGCGGGCACAGAAGGCGCATGAGCATTTAGCAGGCATATATGTGTAGCAGCAAGGTTCTCAAGCACTAAGTGCAGTCCCTATCTGCGCTCTCAACACTGGTTGCTGTCTGCTTTCTTTCATGCAGGTACTATTCAACCCAGATTTTCCGGAATGCAGGTCAGTTTTTCTCTTGAATTTCACAACCAATTTAGACCACACTTTACTCTAGCTAGTGAAACCTGCATGTCTGTACACATCAGGAGGTGTCATGGACACAAGCAAGCATGAAAGAGTTTTATTTGACTTGCAGTGTCCTATTTCATGCACTGGGTGCTGTGTGCTATCCCTTAACTTTATTGACAGTTGTGAAAATAGATAGCATCGCAGGTTAAAGCTTGTTTGCTCTAGCAAACAATACAGGCACTCGACGGCACTATGTTCTGGCTGGGTGACAATGCTCGTTGCTGTGTCTAATTTCCAAATTGCACATTAAAGCAGCTTGTGTGTATGCTTTCCTTTAAACAAGTTGATTCTTTGATCAAATTGTAGAGCTTTTACTCTGAGGCGTGCAGATTTGTGAGGATTGGGATATAGCATTGTGCATTACATTTCCAGCGTTAGAGCGTCACATAGCATTAATATAGAATGGCGCTGTATACCGACGTTGCTTCCAAATAATCAGCATATAGCACTGTATGAGGGTCTTTTATCTAGTTGAATTTTACATAGTTATGAAGCGGCACTCGCTGTATAGCGCTGTAGCCAAATGCAGATCTTTACAGATATGTGGGTAATGGGTTTTAATTCATGTGTGAATATGGGCACGGACACTGATTTGCACTAGCAGCATGGATGTGCGTGCTCATACCGAACAAGCTGAGCAATTCTCTGCAACTCATGAGCGTTGTAAGAACAAAGTTTTGCAATTTTTTTTGACAGAGTGGATAACTCCCCCCCATTATGGCATGCCATGCCATTATGGGCATGTTTTTTGCACATGCTACAGCATAGGTGTGCCACCATAGGTTGCCATGACCTTGGACGCTCAAGCTTGGTTTTTGCAAAATGTAGCCTGCCCTTTGCATGAGGGCTTCACTATCTAAATTTTTGGCACATAAGCTGCGGCATGAACCCAACTTTTTCATCACCCAATCTTCATTCTAGACCTGCTACTGCATCAAATCGTGTAATTTCAAGTGGACCAGAATGATACCATTGGCTTGTATCAAAGTATGATCATTTCAAAAAAAGTGGATTGAAAAAACCCAGTGGCTGGTCAGATGCAGCATTTCAGCTATTTATTTTCAAGAAATCCAGCACAAGGGGTGCCAAAACTTCAATTGTTAACCTCTTTCTTTCCTCTTTTTGATTGTGCATGATGCCAGCAATGCATACATATTTAAAAAAGCACATGTTTGGGATAGAACAATGGTCCCAGGGTTGAGGTTTAGGTCTTTTTTTGGTGATCTCAGGCCAGCAGAGTAATCTGGGGTCCTCCGACTTCTATCATAATTTGATGATTGGATTCGCTTTTCCTGAAAGACAATGCTTGGCACAATTGAAGTTGAAAAGGAAGCCCGGGAAAAAAAGCATGCCCAGCAATCAAGGGGAATGGTCCACCTCTGCAAATTTCTGGTAGTTCTCAGGGAAATACTTAAAAAGGTTATCTGCTGCTCTTGCAGGCTTTGCAGCAGGAAAAGAAGCGGCAGGCGTATCGTTGTTGCTGGGATTCTTCAAGCTGGGCGCAACCCTTGTAGCTGTTGCAAGGTAGGTGTCGGTGTTTCAGCTGTGTGTGTATGTGTGTGTGTGTGTGTGTGTGTGTGTGTGTGTGTGTGTGTGTGTGTGTGTGTGTGTGTGTGCGCGCGCGCGCGCGCGCAACCCTGTTGATGTGTACATTTTCACCTGTGTGCGGGTCTGCTGAGCTCTGTGCGCACAAGTGTGTGTATAAGGAAATTTCCCCTCGTATTTCTTATTGCCCATTGGCTATGCAAAGCAGCATCAACAAAAGGCACATGGGAGAGCAACTTCATCCTGGATCTTGGCTCTCCCAAGTCCAACTGATTGATTGACTGGGTTATGGTTCTCCCAGATCCCTGCGACAAGAACCTTGCCCAGGCGTTTCTGATCATTCACATTGTGCTCCTACTTTCTGCTGCTTGGAAACAACATTTGGGAATATCGAAATGCTCTATTTGTGCATTTGCTTTCTGAAATGTGCAGCGTCGAGAAGCTGGGAAGGAGGCCCCTACTGCTTGGGGGCGTCAGTGCCATGGTGGTGTCTCTGCTCAGCTTGGGTACGTGGCAGTTGCGGTGCTTAACCTGGTCTTGGACCTGGAGCAGTGCTTACATGGCTTGGTAGTATCTCATCTCAGCTTGGGTGCATGGCAGTTGCGGTGCTTAACCTGGTCTCGGACCTGGAGCAGTATTCTATGTCTTGGTGGTGTTTCTGCTCAGCTTGGGTGCATGGCAGTTGCGGTGCTTCCCTTGTCTTGGTGGTGTTTCTGCTCAGCTTGGGTGCATGGCAGTTGCGGTGATTCCCTTGGTTTGGGGTTTGGAGCACTGCTTCTACGTCTTGGTGGTGCCTCTGCTCAGCTTATGTCGGTGGCACAGGAAAGAAGGGGAAAGAAGAACTCACAAAGACTGCAATTGCATGCTGCTTAGCTTTAGATTTTTGCACTTGAAGCAGTGCCTCCAGTTTTGTTGTTGTTGTTGTTGTTGTTGTTGTTGTTGCTGCTGTTGTTCAAAAGCATGGTTGGCCTATTACATTACTTATTGAGTGAAAGCAAAGAACCCCTCATTTTCCAGGAAAATTCTTCTGCCTCCAGTCATGCTTCAAAGCTACTTGGTGCCACTTCTTGTACAGCACAAGCTATGAGAGGTCAAATCCTGGGTGCTCAGGGCTTGGACATCCATTGAAAATGAAATTCAACCTCATGGCATATGCCACCTGTGATTTGTGTAAGGGGGCTGCACAAGGTGTGCAGCAACACAGCCATACATTTTGACATTTTCTTTTGTGATGCATGCATGTGTTGCATGGGATTCGTGCAGGCACTTTACATGATGCAAGAATAGCTGGCCTCAGTGCTTTTGCATGTGTTGCCTGTTATGTGTGCAGGGGCCGCACAAGATGCAGCAACATCCGGTGGGACAGCCAGCGCCTGGGTTTGCGTGGTACGTGCACTTTTGTGCCTTTTGTGTTTGCCTCACGCAGCGAGTGGACTGCAGTGTAGTGGCTTTTCGTGTTTGCCTCACGCAGCGAGTGATCTGCAGTGTACAGATTTGCACAGGAGCATGTGATCAGGTGCAGTGCACAGATATGTGCAGAGGTGTGCTGTATCTGCATGCACCCTGTGGTTAATGTGCATGCACCTCAGTAGAGCACGACTAGCATGCGTGAATGCTGCCCTTTCACTGCCCTCTTTGCTTAGAATCACCCATTTGTCACCTTCAATTCCCTTGACAAGTACTTTTGTCACCACAAGGCTGAGGGGATTTGCCATGGGTCCCAAATTGCAAAGATGGAAGCACTGCAACTGGCCCTCAAACAAAGCTTCAAAGCCACGCCATGAGAGCATGCAACATTGAAGATCTGAAGCCTTCACAGGCGCAATTTTTATCTCAATAGCATGCCAGTTGCTTACAAAGACAGCCGTTACCTCAGCGCGCTCTGTGCAGCCGCAGATTTTACTCTGCTGCTTATGAGCCCACACTTCTGTTGCTAAACAGAGCTCTTGTCCTTGCGCATTTACTCACCTTCCCACCGCTGCTCTTGCTTTGACCTCCTATCCACGCAGGTCAGCCTACTGCTCTATGTTGGGGCATACCAAATGTCATTTGGTCCTATCTCCTGGCTGATCTGTGGCGAGGTGAGTGTGAAAGAGCTGTGTTGGGTGCAACCACATAGTTTTTAAAATGCTGTATGAAAAGGCTATTTTGGCTGCAAGCCCACCTAATTCATAGTGTTTCATAAAAGGGCTGTTTTGGGTGCAAGCCTATCTAATTCATACAAGCTTGTGTAGAAGGCTGTGTTGGGTGCAAGTCCAGCTAATCCGCACAAAAGGCTGTGAAATTACAGGAGTGGCAACAGTAGCTGGGATTCATTGAAGTGGTACACAGGTTTGGAGAAATGTGAGAGAACATACATGAGATAGAAGTTTGTTTTCCCCCCCTAAAACTCTCCTTGTTGCTCTGTGTCTCATCTGTGTTTGTTCTTTATATTTGGTTCCTATTGTTTTTACCCTCTTGCCAGCCAGCGGTCCTTCTTCATGCAGTCCGAATTTTCGTGTCAAAGCCTCGTCTTCTAGGCTCTCCTCTTTTGCGGGCTCGCATGCTGCTGTCCTTGCTGTTGAAGGCTCCCTCACTCCCAATGCTTGCTTAATTTCATGCCTTTCCAACAGCTTTTTTTGCCCTACCATGTCATCCAGTGTGCAGCTCCATGCCAATTCAGCTGATTATTTTTTGCAGTACATGCTTCATCCAGGCTGTGCCTTTCCCATGGGGGAATGTAATTTGATTACCTCAATGCCCTTGATTAAAATCAAGCTTTCTGTTGCTGTGCTTTGAAATACTTATAAAGGGCCTCTGAATGCTGAGAGCATGCAAAAAGCGCATGCGTTCTTTGACACCAGCCAGGCCTCTGTGGAGAGGAATGATCTATGGAATAAGGCCAGGTCCTACTCATGGTCAGCCGTATCCAAGGACAAGGGCTCCAAATTCCGGTGAATACTTGCAACTCTATTTACCGTCAACCATCAACAGCAAGAAAATGAAGTAGAAACATTCCTGTGTGTCCTTATGGCTGGTGTGGCAATGGATTCTGGGAATTTGTTTTTTGCTTAGAAGTAGGTTTCATCACTGTATTATGGGGTCCAAAGTTCTTGCCAAGGAAAGAACATTGATTCCAGAGTGTGACTGCGGACTTGTATTCTCTGGTCGTGGTTACTGGCAAGAACTCGGTTCGATGAGGATGGGTTACTTATAAGGCTCATTTTAGATGATAAGGGGTATCCAGGCTTAAGTTTTTTCAATCTTTTTTAGAGGTAAATATTGGCAAAAGGCTTCTCAAGGCACAGAGACCCAAAATGTTGCATGCCTTGCATTCCGGTCCTGCAAGTCCCCTCCATAGAAGTCGGTTGCTTGAGCAGACCACCAGCTGCCTCTTGTACAAGATGATGCCTGGTCTGATGTGGCTGTCTTGTAAAAGAGGTCACAGAATAGGGTCACAATAATGAGGCCTTTCTGGTCCGACAGGTTGTGCCTGGCCGCCCACCATCGATGTCTGCAAAGTTTTTAAGGCCTGCAAGGAAACAGCCTTCAGTCAAAATGTATGACCACCCACGATCACTGCTGCTCAGTTGCCTCCAGACTGAGATCCTCCTTACTTGCTCTTTTTGCCCTTTTGCCTGATGTGAATGATCATTCACAGACAGTGCTGTCTGATTGCCTCCTGTGCTAGCTTCTTCATCCTCTGTCAGCAACAGACCTCCAGCTAAGCTGCTTTTATAGGCAGGTAGAGTTGTGCAACCCTTCCTTTCCATGAAATATACCTCCACAACCCAAGCCTCTGGCCAGAAATAGCAACGTAAAAAGTCTGAGAGCATTCCAGCAAACTTCAAAGATGAAAGCGCACGTCTGGACCACATTAACAAGTTAGACTGCTCGTCCTCAGAAGCATTTTTTTTGCTTGCCACTTTGATTTATTGCATGTGGAGCTGTATGTTGGCGAGTTGACCGCAGCTGGTTGACTTTACTAGAAATTGTTTTTTCGGCAATTTGGACTCCTGCTTTCTGGACCAGGCTTCCCAGGGGCATCCATTGTGTGTTAAAAGTAACCTGCTTTGATTGCTGCCCCCAGGTTTTTCCTCTACAAGTGCGTGGACAAGCAATCGCAGCAGCAACCTTTGTGAACTTCAGCAGCAACTTCCTGGTTAGGTGAGTAACTCTGTTTGCTGGCCGTCATTGCATCTGTGAGGAGCATGGAATCAGAATGGGTGCTTCACAGAATGCTTCAAACACAGCAGCCTTGATGATTCTCAGTGTGCTTTGCTGTCGATTTTTCTTTTTCTTGTATGCAACAGGACGTGAGAGGAAGCTCAAATACTCATTTCCAGCAGGATACTCAAATCAAAGCTTGTTCTTATGTCTGGAGCTGATATGGATCGTCGTTTTCCAACACACTTCATGCAATAGCCAATACTGTTTTGGAAGGTTCAATGCTGCAGCATGCTTGCAACCTGCCCTTGCTTTGGCAGGATCTGGGATCTGTCTAAATTCCATGATGAGCCAGGCCAGCCAGGGTACGCACGAACCTATAATCCTGTCCATGGCTTACAGATTCATCCCCTTACTACTCAACCCTGTCTTGTGCGACTTTCAGTTTGGCCCTCCCGAGCTTACAAGAGGGCCTTGGCCCAGCTGGAACTTACTACCTCTTTGGCGCGGTAAGGTTGAGGGAGAGTAAACCCTGGATACAGTTGAAGCCTGAAGTTTTTCTTTAGCTCAGTCGCTGCTTGAGCTGGAATGTCAAGCCAGTGCATGGGCAGCACATGCTGCCATGACACCTGTGGTGGGCAGCATGTGTCCGGAAAGCTTCTTTCTCGCACGATCCATCCTCTTGAACCAGTGCTGCACACAAAAAAATGTTACGCTGCAATCGATGGTGAGGCCACAACTGGCCACAGCTGCAGCTGCAGGAAATGTTGAAGGTGTTCAGCTGAAATGCTCTTTGAGGCAGGCACGTGGGTGCCTGCCACTTTGAGTTGATCCAGTTTGGTCCCATATGACGGGTTTCTGCCAATCTGTACGCATACGCCAACATTTTCACGTATTCCCTGCACAAAGAGCTGATATTTTTTAGCTGTGACAGGTTTCACAGCTCCACTGCATGTTGCTGTTGCCGATGACACTGCAACCGATGACACTGTTACCAATGGCACTGCAACAATTTGGATATAAAAGCATCACTTGGATGCTATAGCAAGACCATGGATGGTCAATGCAGGTACCCTTTTATCTGTGAGGCCTTTTTTGGGTTGCTGCAAATTTGAGCTCAAAGGGGAGCTGGGCACCCCAATGAGATGCGCTATAATCCAGAATCTTACCGCTTCATTAAAAAGGAAATGCGTTGCAAGGCTTCTAGGCTGTTGACATCTGCACAACACACCATTGGTGGCAGCAATGGGTGCCATTCCTGGATTGCTTGTGTGCCTGAGACTTGAGGTCTATCGGTATCGTCAGTTGTGCATAAGGGGTTACAAGGCTTACAAGGGGGTTGGCCTACAGCCCGAGACTCTGGCTGATCGGCTGCTGGTGAAACACCCTCATCCAGCATCGAAAATTGAAACCAATTCTAACAAAAAGATTTGAGAATCTGTACAAGTCTTAGTTTAGAAAAGCATTGATCTCAAGATCAGTCAAAATGTGGAAACTTGCCAAGAAAGGAATAAAATCAGCGTCTGGAAGCTGGGCAAAAGTATGAATTGGTTTAAACAGATCAATGAACACGTCCTTGTATTTTCTGCGCAGCGCACACAATTAACAGCAATTGCAGTAGAAAAGAACATGTTTCTCGTCCTGGACTTCAGCACATCCACACAAATATTTGAACCACCCAACCATTTACAGGACTTGACCTTCAAGCAGTGGGCACGAAGCCTAAACCTACTCACATTCCTCATGACTCCTTTATCCAGATCCTCAAATAGATATGATGGGATACAGAAGGGTGTGCGTGCTGTTTGATTTAAAGGTACTCCACACCAATGATGGTAAGTCACTGCGTTCCTGTTCACCTCTCGGGGACCGAGGGCGTCCGCTTCCCTCCAAACCTTCTGCTGTCTGTACCTCAAATCCCTTAAGAAATCCTGCATGGGAATCTTGGAAGCACTCAGTAATTTCTGTTTAAACACCTCCTCATTGCGCATGCCATTAAATGACTTAGATACATGTGCAGACCAACAAGACTCGTCCATATCAGCAAGGTGTAAATCTGCTTTCAGCACTTGGCGTAGTGTTTCGCTGTTAGAAACAAGCATTTTGTTGAAAACTTTAACGGTAGCCCTACACCAATCAAACTGTAAGGGCTCTTGGCCACACTTTCTCAATAATGGCCAATTCGTGGCAGTACTCTTCCCACCTAGAAATTGCCTTAAAGAGCGTGATTGCTTTTTCTGCAATTGGCTTTTGACTCACTGCCTTCTCGTAAGTATTCGGTATCCCACTCTTGGCACGCGTGCATCCCAGCCGGAATGCCATACACCTTAGAGAGCCAAATCAGAGCATGTGGCCTATTACTTAGATCATGTTCATGCACAAACTCTTTAATCCTTTGCTGGGCAGCCATGTGAGGCCGCACTGCATGCTCCTCAGACATCTTCAACTTCATGTGCTTGTCCACAAGCATACCGAGGTATCTAAACTGCTCTTTTTCTGAAAGAGCTGTTTAAATACCTCGGTATGCTTGTGGACAGCTGTGCATAGCTATCAATAACGATAGCTGCATGGCCCCCACCTACATCAGCATCTTGGCTGAGAATGATGTCCTGAAAGTTGGCTGGTGTTCATTCTCGGACCCACACAAATCATCATTTATGTGCTGCCCTTTTGCAGATTGGAGCTGTTGCAGTGGCAAGCATTGCCGCTACAGTGCCAGAGACTAAGGGCAAAACGCTGGAGGAGATCGAAGCGATGTGGGGAACTGGCAGGTCCTAGGTGTTACACGATCGTGTAAGTTGCAGCTGGTTTTCAAGTTGGTGGTGATGACAGCGCCGATGACAGATTTTTTTGTGGACGCGCAGGGTGAGTCATTTCACCGGCTCAGTCAGAGAGCATGATGTACTTAGCATTTCATGGCTTCCTTTTTTCCCACCCAGGCTGAAAATGCCTGGAATTCTTTGCTTGTGAGATATTAAGCACAGCATGGACTTCTTCCTTGCATCATGTACAAATTGTGTTTCTATCCTCCTTCCATCTTCTGGGGGGATTCAAAGCTGTGTTCCCTGCAAATAAAGCAGTTGGAAAATAGAAAGGAATATCTTATTGTGCAAAATTTTGTGCCAAGAAGGCATGTTTGCAGAGATGATTGCGAAATCAAAATCAATTCGCGCTGCTGCGGGGAATGATCGGTCAAATAGATGGTAGGAAAGTAATGGAGTGAATGGTGTTTGTTTAATGAGTGTATTAATATTAACCCTTAACCCTAACCTAAACCCTAAACCATGGTCCGAAAACCATGCATTGTCGGCCTGATTTCATAATCTTGGTATCGAATCAGTCACAAAATGATTTTGCGTCCCAAATCCTGAATTCCTGATGGTCCGATTTGGAGGGGTCAGAACAACTTTGTGTCGACTCTGTAAATACCGCTTGTGACGGTTGTCAGGGAGCGTCGTATCTGATTACATTACTAGGGCGTCCGCAGTTTCTTAGCACTATGTCGCATGTCACGGAGATGGTCGCAAGGTCTGATCGGTGGTAACCGATCGTTCCAATAAGACCTGCTATCTTGAAATCGAGTTAACCACAATCGGGGGTGTGCAGAAAAAAATTATAGTTTGCAGGCCTGAAAGAAAGTGATCTCACTCAGCGGTCCTCACAGGCTGGCCGCCTGCAGCATTGATGAAACCAAGTACCATTATGCGCACATGAAAGAAAGAAGAGACAAGACAAAGTGCGTGGGCAGCGAACACTCCCCACATCCAATAGGGAAAGAGGACCCCTAGAGCCAAGGCACCGTGGATCCCCTCCACCACCAATGAAGAGCACAACAATCAATGGGGATCAGGAGGGAAAGAAAAGAAAAACTGTGCCAGATCCAGTGGATCAATGGGAACTTTCATTACCTCAATGATTTTATTGATAAAAATGGAGGCACGTTGGCTTAAAATATCAAAAGTGTTACTAGCAATACCACACAAGAAAGAAAAGAAAAAGAAAAACTACGTAGGCAGAGGAAACTCTCCCTACATCAATTATGGAAAAGGAGACACATTGGCTCAGAAGAGCCGTGAGCCCCCTCCACCACAAAGCTACAAAGAAGGAAAGCCAATGGGGATCTGGAGGGTTACTGGAAGCACCCGGCTCCAGAACCTGGCTGTGAGAAGCATCATTTTCCATAGCACGTCTAGTGGTAACAAGCTTATGGGCATACTGAACCGAATGGGCATGGGAGTTTTTGAGCAAGTTTATGGGCCTGTTGATGGTCCAGTCCAAGTTGTTCAAACTGGTTCAAGGCATGATCAGTATAGCATGTCCCACCAACACCCAGAAGGATAGTGTGGAGAGTCACAACTTTAGCACTAATGAGTTTGCTGAGGTCTGTATGCTGCCGCTGTGCCGCCTCTAACTGTTGTCCAGGCCTCGTGTCTTCACAGTACTTAATTTCAATCAAGTGCACATGTCACTGGTTTACATGAAGTTGGTGGGGCTGTCTCACGCGGTTGTCTCGTGTGGTCCTCTGTGTTGGGTTGTGTCTGCTGCGTAATGTATGGTGTGAGCGAGTGGAAAAAGGAGAAGGAGTGGGTTTGGCTTTATAGGGAGTAATCAGTATAGCATCAGGACGACTGGATGTGAGTCTAGATCTCTTAGGAAAATTTCTAGGAAAAAGGTAAGGGGATACAATTCTGTTTGATGCATGTGCAGGGATTTGGAGGTTGTGTTGCGCCAGCCTATCATCACTCCCTATGTCCATGTTAACCAAGCCTGCCCCCAAAGGGCTTTTGCTAAGAGCTTTGATGATCATTCTTCCAGCAACATTGTGGCGTTCAGTTTTCATGCTGGAGATGATATGATTTTGGCAGCCTGAAAGCATGTGGAGTGCACTGTCTAATTGATGACAGCCTGGGAGAGGGCATAGTGGGTCAGTGGACCTCTTGAAGCGAACTGCATGTTTTTGGTTATAGAGGGTGCCAGTGCGATATTGTAAAATGGTGCGCTTCATAGGTGTGGATATACAAGGCATGTTTCTAAAGGCGTTGCTGACTTTCTTGTTAACATGAGGTAATAAGCTCTGAAAGTAAGTGTAGTAGCCTGTTTTGGGTTTGGCATATCCAAGTCTGTGTTTTATATGCATGTGAGACTTGAGAGCATTTTGAAGATTGGGGAGGTAGGTGATTTTAGGATTGGGTGTGGGAGCTGTGGATGTGCCAGTATTGTGTTCTTTTTTTCCTCTTTGGCTAACCAAAATAAATGAGAAAAAGGATTTCCGCCAGGGCCTGCGCTAGGGATCCCGGTATCAGCCAAATTAGTATTGGCTTGGCTTGCTTGATATTTTGCAATAGCATCTGCACATTCGTTACCAGCAATGCCAGCATGAGGTTTTACTTTGTAGAAACGAATATTGGTTTGTGAGTTGCTAATGAGGGTAGATATGGTTTTTAGGACATCCCCTTGAATATGTTGTTTGTGCTTCTCAGGGTAAATAAGTTGTTTACGTATTTGATGAAGAGAGGTGAGACTGTCTGAAGCAATGTGTGAATAAGAGTGCATGATGGCAGCAGCGATTGCTGCTAATTCAGCTCGACATATGGTGTTGGTAATTCCAGCACCATTGGGCTCGACAAAACTTCTGCTGTCAGTGAGAGGGCAGTAGACGCCTGCTCCAATTTCTTGTTTGCTATTCTGGATTTGACAACTACCATCAGTGTAGGCTGTTTGGCAGGATGATGGTACCTCTGTGTGACAGTTGTCCTTGCAACCAAACTCAAGATGAAGCACATGTCCTTTTAACTGTACTGATGAACACGTTTGTTCTCTGCGCCGCAAGTATCAAGTGCTTTTGTGATCGCTGTTCTTGTGATGAGATTCAAGATGAGGCTCATGCCCTTTTGGTGTGCAGAGACGCAGATGTTTGTGCTTTGAGAAGAAAGTACGCTTACCTGTTCAACTGTTTCTCTGGTGATTTTTCAATGGAGCAACCATTTTTACAACAAGCCAGTGTCCAGGATGCTTCTGATTTCCTCTTGCAACACAACAACAAGCTTTTTTCGTTTGTTTCTGAGCTTATGGACATTATGTTGGCTGGCGAGGACCAGTCACAGGCCGATCAGCCGAACAGTCTGGCTGAAGGTCCCCCTGTGTAAATCCAAATCCAAATCAAGTGCTTTTTGAACCTTACTTCCAGGATATTCTTGAGACGCAACCTTTTTTACTGCATCAAGTGAGCTCTCAATTTTTTTTTTTTATCAGTTCCTTCATCAGCGAAACGCAAAGCTTTTCTTTTTTGTGTCTGAGCTTGTGGATTTATTTTTGACTGGCAGAGACCAGACACAAGCCGATCAGCCAAACGACCTGGCTGAAGGTCACCTCCCATTGTAACCATTACCGTACTTTGCTTCTGCATTCCAATGTTCGCGTCAGAACTCGGAAAGGGAACCATGCACCATGGTGACTCTGTTCTGACCTCCTTCATGCATTCAAAATCCAAACCTACATGAGATGGGCACTAAACGCTTTCCTAGAGCTCACCCAGGAGCCCATCCTAAGGTTGCTTATCCTCTGCTCAGAGGCAGGCACATGAGTCATACTATTCCTTTGTGAGACAAACAAGTTCATCGATTTGTGAACAGTCTGGCTGAAGGTCCCCCCGTGTAAATCTAAATCTAAATCATCGGTTTGCAGATCAAAACAAAGAGCTAAGCCAGCCACTCTGGCTGAGGATCAAGTTGAATAACGCGTTAGCTCTCATGAATATAGGACATAAATCAAGTAAAAGCACCTTAACCATGCTCAAAACAAATGTTCCCAAAAATACACAATTAAATGTACTTCACCAACACAGTAGAGAAAACAAAAAAAGCCTGTGTCCCACAGCACGCGTGCGCCACAGAGACCTCGCAGGAAATCGCTGTGGTCTCATGATGAGGTGGCATTTGCTCGCAAAGCCTGTCCTACTCCATTTGTGCCGACTTTTCCGCTGACTGCCTGCTTCTCATGCTGGCTAATCCATGCGATCATCTTGTTAAGCGCGCTGTTGTATGCGCGTGCGCTGGACACCACAATGTCCTCATGTGCGCCGTTCCCTGTGTGTGTATGTGTGTGGACACACATTAATACATAAATATATATGACCACATACATGCCCTAAATATGTGTGGTGCCCTGCATGTATGCCCTGTATATGTGGTGCACCTCCCCTTTGCACCTTGGCGCCCACTGATTTCGACCCAGCAATTCTGTGGACTTCCGACTGATCATGAGAAATGAGACGACTGAATGGGCCTTGCACACCTGAGAACAGGCGGCTCTGGGAGCAGTGTGTGTGTGTGTGTGTGTGACATGCACATGTGTCAGCTTATGACCTCCTGGTCTGGGTCGACCTTGCCTTAGGTGGCGTGCTCACTCAGGGCCTGGTCACCCATCTTGCCGGCAGGCTCATGGATAAAACCCCCATGCCCATGCACTCACACAGCACACCTGAGGACAGGCGGTTGACCTTGCCCGCCGAGGCGTGCCTGCCCACAGCCTGGTCGCTCGTCTTGCTGACAGGCACACAGACAACAACATCCACACGGCCATGCGTACACTCACACACACACACACACACACGAAGCGCACCTGAGAACAGGCGGTTGACCTTGCCCATGGTGGCGTGCTCGCTCACAGCCTGGTCGCTCATCTTGCCGGCAGGCTTGATGATGACGCGCGTCGTGGCCAGCGCTTCGATGCCCTCCGTTACGCTGCTGACGCTGTAGTCTGTGAGCTCCGCTTCTACCTTGACCAGGGAGTCGATGGCCTTGTAGGCAGCATCCACAGGCCCTGCATGAGCGTGCGCGGGTGCGTCCGTGCATGTGTGTGTGTACGTGTGTGTGCGCACATCTGTGCGCCTGTGCACAATTACACACGCATGTGACTCCATTTGGGCTAGCACAAGGCAAGGGACGACTCGACAGGTGCTCCAAGTTCTATCAATATCACACACGTGCACTTTAAAGGTTACAATTTTCTGGTCAGTGCACACATCATCATGACGCCCACCTGTGCCTACTCTGACGCCAATGCCAATGCTAACATGTGTACATAAATTGGAAACCAGAGATTCTTAAACACACATGCAATATCATGGCACCCACCTGTGCCTACTCCTACACCAATGCGCGCGATGCCGTCTGGTCCCTTCATTTGCACCGTTGCAGTGGGCATGCCCATTGTCCCGCACACCACCTGCAGCAGCGCAGGCAGCACAGGCATGGTCACGAGCCAAGAGCAGGCACTGCCGGCATGTCCATTGTCCTGCACACCACCTGCAGCAGCGCAGACAGCACTGGCAAGGTCACGAGCTAAGAGCAGGCACTGTTGCCGCGCCCATCGTCCTGCATATACATATCAACTGCAGCATGGATAGCACTGACATGGTCACGAGTCAAGAGAGCCAAGAGAGCAGGCACAGTCGGCCAGGAAACTACAGACGCCACCAAGCTGGGCATGACACACATGGCTTGTAGCTGTCCCTGCCCCACAAGTCCAACAGCAATCATGGTCACAAGCCAAGAGCAAGAGGGCCTGCGGAACCCACCAAGCTGGGCATGACACATGGGCAAAAGAACTTGCAGAAGCCACCAAGCTGGGCATGATGCAAGACTTGTAGCAGCCCCTGCCCTGAAGAGTGATTGGGTGGTCCAGCAGCTTTCAGACCACACCCCAAAACACACAGCCTCACACCTGTCCCTTCCCCTTCTCCATAAACCATTGCAGCAACATACCCCCCCCCACCCCTCCAACCCTGCAACTGACCTTCAGGTCTTGCGGCTCCTACGATACTACCCAGGGAACATCATGCCGCGCACCACAGACATGCGCAAAAACACGCCTGTTGAGCATCTTCTGCCACTTCAAACATCTCTTTGACCTGAGATGCAACAGCTTGCGCATGTGCAAGCACGTGCGCACGCGGGCACACACACACAACGCACGCATGCACACACGCACGCACACGCACACACACATCTAACCAACCTGGAGGTCCAGCAGCTCCCAGATCATCTGAGGTTGATGCAGCTCATCCGATACCAGGGCAATGATATCCTCATCCGTCACCAGCTTCTTCTTGTCCGCCAGGGCCTTGAAGCGCCTGAGTGCGCATGGAGGAGCGTGTGCACAAGCATGTGTATAAATGTGTGTGTCCTCGTGCGTGCGTGCGTGTGAAGGTGTGTGCATGTGCGCACGCACTGGCGCATCCCTGTGCAGTATGTGCTGGTCAACTATATACCTGTGTAAGAGGGCGAGGACACTAGCACTCCCCAGCACTCTGCACACTTACTGCTGAATGCATCGGTACACGGAAGATAATAGGGGACCCCAACACCTGCACTTTGCATGCTGCCTTGCTTGCGGCAAACATACGATCAGGGATCCCCAGACATTGGACACACACCAAAATGGGACCAGCTAGCCATTGGGAACAGTAGCTAAGAACATCAGAAACATTTCATAGGCCCCTTTCACACCAAAAGCTGTCTTGCTTACAGCAGACGCTTTTCCAAGTTGCTCCAAGCGACGCAAAAATCAGGGGTCTGCTGTTCATCCCTTGCAAAACCATCAGTTCAGTAGCACTGTTTTCACACCTCCTAACCTCCAGAATGCTTAATCTCAACCACACTTGAGAGCCATCACCATTAGTAGAATTCCATGGTGGCGCCACAGTATAAAATTTTGCTGAGCTGACTCTGCTTTTTTCCTACTGAAGTACACACTGGATTTCAAGTGTTTGCTTACTAAAACTTTACTGAACATGTTCAATTATGGTGGGACTCAGGCACTTGCTTGAGTGTGTCAACATTCTGCACTAGAACTGTGCATTCACTGTGTGCTGCCTTGAGAGAGCCTTTTTGTGCAATTTAGTCTGCTCATTGCTACACAAAACATACCCACTGCGCCTGCACCATAAACCGGACCGAAGCGCACGCTGCTCTCCTCACTTGATGAGCTCACTGACAATAATGGCATTGCACAATTCGTCGCTCACACACAAGCTCTATGTTGGGACCAAATCATTCTGAGCAGTGTGGACCTCGAAGTACACACTCACTTGGACACCAAGCAGTGTGCACTCCCTTGAACACCGAGCAGTGTGCACTCACTTAAACACCAAGCAGTGTGCTTCCACTTACACACCAAGCAGTGTGCACCCACTTAAACACCAAGCAGTGTGCACCCACTTACACACCAATTAGTGTGCACTCATTTAAACACCAAGCAGTGTGCACTCACTTGAACACATCATCCAACTCCGAGATGCCTGTGTTGTAGCCCAGTGCTTTGAGGCGCGTATTGAGGGCGTTGCGGCCGCTGTGCTTGCCCAGCACGATGCCTGCAAACACACGCACCCATTTGTGTAAGCAAGCAGGGTGTTGGGCTTTGTGCAAGTGCTGTGCTTACAGGCGCATTGTCTGCAAACCTAACATGCCAACAAGCAAGCAGGGCACTGTTGTCACTGTCTCTGCCCAGCACAATGCTTGGAAACAAATTTATTTTCCTTAAATAAGCAGGGTGGAAAGCTGAGTTAGTGAGCTTGCTGCAGAGCCACCAAGGATGGTGCCTGCCAACACAAGCGTGTGCACAGTAACCCGTCAAGCAGGCAAACTT
>OU611764.1:3685992-3745992 GCA_914767535.2 Dunaliella primolecta
TGGAGAGCTGGCGTGCGATGTCCAGCTTTTCCTTGCTGGTGAGGGTGGCTCCGGGGGACTGCTCTCCGTCACGCAGGGTGGTGTCGAAAATGCGCAGATAGTTGGGGTCGTCAATGCGGCCCGGAATCTGGAGGGGGAGTGGTGGGGAAGGCAAGCGGGTGTCAACACAAGGTGCCTGGCATGCAATTGCTTGAGTGTTGAGCTGCTACACACATACACACATACAAAACACAAAGCAGAAAGTGGTGCACTTGCGGAAGTGGAAGATGAGCGTGCTTGCGCGCATTCGCAAGGACAAATTTCTCAGCAGAGCTGTGAACCTGGAAACAGTGCAAAAATTCAGCTCCTGGAAAGAAAAGCACTTCTCTGGTTGCTCACGTAGGGTGGCCTGGTCTGGGGCATGGCACAAGGGATGGTGCTCTTGCCCCGCAGCCTCCGCTGCTGTGGGAACAGGATGCGCTGGGCGCATGGGGGGGCTGCAGCTGCAAACTGCCTGCTGCTGCTGCAGGGAGCACCCTGCACGTTGAAAGACCTCATTTTAAAAATGAACTGATGATAAATTTCAGAGCTTGCTCAAGAGATTGAGCCTCATCATCTTGTCTCAGGATTTGCTTGCTAGCGTCGCATTATTTATTTCTTGTAAATTTGGAAAATGTTGCGCTCTGCCGCTCTTGGCGAGCGCCATTTTTCCGTGCCAGTTGGCACATGCAAGCCATCACCCCGCTTGCTGCCCCGCAGCAAGACACACCTGGGGCACAGTTCTGCCAGTCCACTCAGCAGCAGGGTAGCCCTATGTCCCCTGGGCAGGAAGTTTTCACTGGGAAGGCAACAGGCTGCTGGGCTCTCTTTGGCTGCCGCTGCGACCCATGAGCCTGTCCTGAGCGGCCATGCCTTGGAGAACATGGTGAGCTATGGCTTGATTGAGTGCTGAGTGCTTTCTTGCAAGCTTCAGCATGCATCATGGCTCACCACAGGGCTTGGCTGCTCGCCGAGCTCTGACTGCGAGTGCAGGTGCTGCTGTGTTAGGGCTTGTGCCTTATCCTCACAACACAGGTGACCATGTGAACAGACTCGCTGGTAGCAGACACAGGATTGCCCAAGGGATACTCCCTCATTGCCCTGCAGGCCCCTGCCTCTCCCTTCAAAAAGGTGCTAGCTGCCAACCGCGGTGAGATTGCCATTCGCATCTTCAGGGCCGGCACGGAGCTCGGACTGCGCACGGTATGACTCCACAGCAACTGCTGCTGCCTTGATGGGCTGACCTGAGAGCCTTGATGGATTGACCTAAGAGCTGCGCAGTCTTCAGTGGTTGGCACGTTTCATTATGTCTGCATTTCAAATGTGGAACTGGCAGCAGACGGTGACATGAGCTACTACCAGGTAGTAGCTATGTTACCCTCCTTTTTCCTTGCACGAGTGTGAGTGTGCGTGTGTGCTGTGCGTGAGTTTTGGTTATTGAAGGTGAGGGAGGGGTCAGGAAACCTTCTCCAGCCCACGAATACCTGTCCCTGAGGACATGATCAAGCTTCCTACAGCAGGGTCAGGCTTTCACAATTTTAGGCTGCCACTGGTTTGATGCACTGTGCAAAGTATTGTCTTGCAATGGACAAGTCATTGCTATGTGCCAAAGAAAGCGGAATCCGCTGTTGGTATTGGCACTGCTTCCCCATCTCCGCATTTATCCAGAGGATCTCATGCCGCGATTTACACCCTTTGCCTCTTTGACACACCTGCCTGCAACCGAGCATGCTTATGGTGTCACAATTAAACTTCTGTCTGCATGCAAGAGACTCACGCTTGGATGTCAAGCAAGCAAACCCCCTTTGGCGCAGATTTGAAATTACCTTTTTTGATTAGTGAAGAGTTATTAGTGAAAAGTGAACATGCGCGCCTGCAAGGCTGGCGCAAATTTAATTGCGGAAGTCAGATTACCCGCACAAGCACGTGATGCTGATAACACACTCCATGACACAAAAGGAACAGTGTCCTCATGTGCAAAGGTGGCTGTAGGCAACCTGCTGACCCCGCAAGGATATCCTCCTGACCCTCAACCCGTTCAGGGAAAGGATAAGACTATGTACATCATGTGAGGCCGTGTGCATGAATAAGCCCATCAAGGATGCTGTTCAGCTAAAGTATTTTGTGAACGTTTACGTTGGCCGTGTACAGCCATCATCATCTCATCAAGACAAGCTTGAGTTGCTTGTGAACGCAGACGGCCGTGTGCAGCCCAGCTGACCGGCTGCAACCCCACTGCTACAAAGAGGATGAAGGCAGCCACCATCATCACATCAAGTGCTTCATACATGAAAAGCCAAAATCATGATATTGAACGCAGGTGGCCGTGCACAGCCCGGCTGACCGGCTGCAGCCCCACCGCTACAAGGAGGTTGAGGCAGCCACCGTCATCACACCAAAATGCGTTGCCAAAATTATGATATTGAACGCAGGTGGCTGTGTACAGCCCGGCTGACCGGCTGCAGCCCCACCGCTACAAGGCGGACGAGGCTTACCAAGTGGGCACTTCCAATATGGCACCCGTGGCTTGCTACCTGGACATGGATGGTGAGGAGGAGAATGGAGAGGAAAGCAAAGACCTGCTTACAAGGCTGGGCCTGCCTACAAGGCCGGCTTAGCTGAAGCAAAAAACGGTGCCAGTGTGGTGGAAAAAAGTGGCCCAACATTTACAAAGAGTTAACGCCTTCAGTCAGACGCCTGACTGCTAGCTTTTGGTCTAGGATTTGTCACTGCCGCTGCTGTTGTTCAGGCTTTGTTTGCATATGCACGTGCAGCCTCTAGCCTGGAAGTAGGGATGGTGAGGGTAAAGAGTGACGGAATGCTGCTGCTGCTGCTGCTGTTGGCTGCAATTCACAGAATCAACGATGGAAGCAAGCAGTAAATAACAAGCAAGCAGCTATTGAATGCTAACAGAATGAATGAGAACACAATTGTCGGCTTTTGTGTGGCTGCTGCTGCTGCTGCTGCTGCGGCCATCATCAGAGCGCAGGGCATGCAAGCATGCCTTGCAATAGCATGGATGACAATGCTCCCAATTGGAGTGGTTTGCCACTTGCTCTGCATCCCCCCTGATCTACATGCACACATACAAGCGCTCCAGAACAGGAGGGCCAGCAGCAATTTTCACGCTTGCCGCGTCCACTGCTGGCATCATCAAGGCCGCCAGGAACAAACCTGCACTCCAGGACAGGGAGGCCAGCAGCGTTTTTCCTACTTGCCACGCCCACTGCAGGCATCACCAAGGCCGCCAAAAGAAAAAAGAAAAGAAAAGACCACGCAAGCCAGGTCCAGCTGCGTGCATTAAGGAAAGGTCCCCTAACTAGCAAGCTAGCTTGGGTCTCACTGAGGGGCCAAGAAAAGACCTGCATAGACACATACCAGCACTCCAGGGCAGGGAGGCCAGCAGCGTTTTTCCTACTTGCCACGCCCACTGCAGGCATCATCAAGGCCGCCGAAAGAAAAAAGGAAAGAAAAGGCTACGCAAGCCAGGTCCAGCTGCGTGCATTAAGGAAAGGTCCCCTGACTAGCAAGCTAGCTTGGGCCTCACTGAGGGGCCAAGAACAGACCTGCATAGACACATACTAGCACTCCAGGGCAGGGAGGCCAGCAGCGTTTTTCCTACTTGCCACGCCCACTGCAGGCATCATCAAGGCCGCCGAAAGAAAAAAGAAAAGAAAAGAAAAGGCTACGCAAGCCAGGTCCAGCTGCGTGCATTAAGGAAAGGTCCCCTAACTAGCAAGCTAGCTCAGGCCTCACTGAGGGGCCAAGAACAGACCTGCATAGACACATACCAGCACTCCAGGGCAGGGAGGCCAGCAGCGTTTTTCCTACTTGCCACGCCCACTGCAGGCATCATCAAGGCCGCCAAGAACGCAGGCGTGGATGCCATTCACCCAGGCTATGGCTTCTTGAGTGAGAATGCAGCGTTTGCGCGCAAGTGCGAGGAGGCAGGCATCACGTTTGTGGGGCCAAGGCCGGAGACACTGGAGGTGGGTGCTCGATGTTTGTGCTGGAGAGGTTTTTGCAATCAAAAACAGGGCATGTTGTGTAGTCAAAAGCAGTGCATTTCTGGCGGGGCGTGTGAAGGGGCGTGGTGCCTACAAGAGTAAAGGGGCATGTAAAGGGGCGTGGTGCCTACAGGAGTAAAGGGGCGTGTTAAGGGGCGTGGTGCCTACAGGAGTGAAAGGGTGTGTTATGGGGCGTGGTGCCGACAGGAGTTAAGGGGCGTGTTAAGGGTGGCTACAGGAGCTGGGCGTGTGAAGGAGCAGAGGACGAGCAGGATATTTTCAGGTCTTGATGTGATGTCACAGTCCTTGTGCACCTGCATGCCAGGCATGTTGTGTAAGCGTGGCACTTTCACATTGGGGGGGTGGGAATGGATGGGTGGATGTTGAAAGCAGGGATTGTTTGGAGGTTGTTTGAAGCATTGCACGCTCCGTAGCCGCGCATGCCCGCAAAAGGATTGTGATTGTGAAGCATTTCTGACTCTACCTACCTTGATGGTCCAAGTCAAGGTTTCTTTAAGATCATGCTGTGTGTCTCTGCTTAATGACACACTCACGATCGCCTGTGTTTAAAAAGCTAGGCAGGCAAGACGCTGGTGGCGAGGCTGATGCGACGGACAGCATCTGCTTCATGCTTGCCCCTTGGTGCTCTTGCCCTTAGCAGCACAGCACGCTTCACCATGCTTGCCTCCGGTGCTCTTGCCCTTAGCGGCACAGCATGCTTGCCCCCGCTTCCCTTGCCCTCCAAAGGCACAGACCATGGGTGAGAAGATGCTCAGACCTGTCAAGCTGGTTCAGCTCAGCTTCCTACGCTCACCGATTGTTGCTCATACTGCCTCGGCTCTCTGCCCTTTGTTTTCGTGCAGGCCATGGGCGACAAGATCCAGGCTCGCCGAGCCGCCATTGAGTGTGGGGTGGCTGTGGTGCCTGGCACTGAGGGTGCAGTGGCATCTGCTGATGAGGCCAAGGCCTTTGCAGACTCAGTCGGGTAAGGTGTAGGTATCGCGTTGCTGAGTTGTGGTACAGTCCTGTTGGGAGTAGCTGTGGTGCCTGACACTGAGGGTACAGTGGCATCTGCTGATGAGGCCAAGGCCTTTGCAGACTCAGTCGGGTGAGTTTCAGGCAAACAACCTCGGGGTGGTGGTAAAAGTGGCCTGGTAACCCAAGGGAGATCTCAGGTGAATTCCAGGCAATCAACCTCTCGGGTCGTGGTAACGCAGCCCAGTAGCCCGAAAGAGACTTCAGGCACTTCCATACCTGATGGATTGACCTCGCTTACTTCACCAGTCCAAGTCGCAGAACCACCACAGGGTTGACCAATGCAATACCGTTCATTACTCGCTTAATTTACCAGCCAAGCTGTGTTCAACCCTAACAGGGTTGCCCAATTCTGTACATTTATGGAATGCATTTCCTCCATTTTGCAGGGAAATGTGACATGTATGCTTCATTTGTGGCGCGCTTGTTTGCTTGCTTGAGAAGCTCAAAGCATGTGGGGCCCGAGTCCTGCATGGGCTCCTTCTTTGCATGCACATAAGACAAAAGCACTGCACGTAGATTTGCCAACCTCAACTTTTGCCCACTTATGTCTTTAAATAACACTCTCATCACACTAGGCAAGTTCTTATTTTAAAGGACGTGAATATGAGGTTTTGTCCAACTTACAAGTGTGCCTGAGATGGACAGGCCAAACTCCCTTGATGCACGCTCCCAGATTTTTTTGAAAGATAATGCCTCATCTACCAATCAAGTCTACTCACTGTCAGAAATGTTCAATTCAACAAAGCTCGCACTATATCGAACTTGAATTTCCCACACATTTTTTCGCATTTGAATATTGTCATTCATCAAACTGTACATCTCAAACGATGAAATTTTGCCATTCTAGTCCATTTGAAGGTCACTTGAAGGTAGAATGGAACCAATGAGGGCCCTTTCGCTTTATGCAGTTACATGAGTTATCTGAAGGACAGAAAGATGGGGAAAGGCTGAAGGGGTGGCGAGCAGCTCTCCCTAGGCTTGCTGGCCTCACCTCTGGGCCACTTGTGGTGGTGTATTGTCGACCCTTTGTGCGATTGACCAATTCGACCGATTTAATCTTTGCATGCATTTATTGTATTTTATATCTCAGAGCATCGAACTCAACATCCTGATGGCAACGGACATCTTCTGTACAGCTTTGCTGGCTTCTCTACTCTTGCTCAGCTGCCTGTTTTGCTAATTCATCGATACATACACGCTGTGGAACCAGCGGTGGCCGCCGCTGCAAGCCAGGCTCCCTTGATGCAAATACTCACCGTTTCACTTCCCACAAAGGCTGCATGCGCGCTAAACAATTTTCATTTGTGTACATGCCCATTCAGGTATCCCCTTATCATGAAGGCTGCTATGGGGGGTGGTGGCCGTGGCATGAGGGTCGTGCACTCAGGTGAACTGTAACAGGTGTTCTCTTTATTTTGAATTAGCTGGATGGTGGCGCCAAGGGAGAGGTGGTGACTGTAACCTTGCAGACACGTTTTACTGCTTGAAGGTTGACTAGCCTCGGCCTGATGACAAGCAAATGATGTGCGCACTGTGTGTGTCAGTGTGTGTTTGTTTTTGGGAGAGCCTTACCAAGTAGTGCGCCTTGAGATCGCACTTGATTGTACAAAAATGGATCAGACGTTGCACAAGTGCTCTCAACTGTTTCACCGTTGCCATGCCTCCAGATGGTGAGCTGGTGGAGGCGTTCCAACGCGCAAGCAATGAAGCCAAGGCCGCGTTTGGCGATGGCCGCATGTTCATTGAGCGCTACGTGGAGGAGCCACGGCATATTGAGATCCAGGTGTGTTTACTGTTTCGCCTATAATGCATTGTAAGGAATATTTGACCACTTTTTAACACTTATCCCGTTGTTTGCTTCATTCATTGCTGTTTGTTCCTTTGTCATCCGTCTTCTACCATTCTTTCAGCATGTTCGTTCGCTTTCTATCGCGCTCTTGATAGCTTCTTCATTGGGCGCAGCATGGAGGAGCAACGGCACACTGAGTTCCAGACATGTGCATTAGAATGTACTGTCTACTAGAGAGCTAGTAGCTGTGTCTTAAGCAGCCATGATGCTTTGAGATGAAGATGACATTATTTGATGCGTTGTTTTTCCAAGGGACTATTCGGGTGATGCCATGGAATGTTCAATTCCATGTGTGTGAGCTGTTCAAACATTTATGGCATTGGAGGTGATCGGCGTATGCAGTAAGCGTCCGTAAAGGGCCAGCTGTCTCCCTGTCCGTCCCGCAGTATGTTGATGTGCTGCTTCAAGTCACCAGATGATGTGTAGAGGTTGCAAGGAAGGGCATTGATTGAACATTCACTATCAGATTGTTTGAGCGCTGAGCCTTTGAGCGCTGAGCCTTAAGGCACACTACACACCACACTCTAGTACCTTCATAGCCCCTGGGTGCACATGCCGCATCCTCCTTTGTGCTGCGTTCTGCACCTGCATATTGCACACCGCATTAGCGTGTGCTGCATTTCCCTTTTTGCTAGCCATTGCTGCCGCAAGCAAGATCCATTTGTCGCGGTGCCAATTTTGCCTCCTTGAGCAATGCTCTTGCTTTTTCGCGGTGCCTGCTCAGGCTGCCTGCTCAGTGTTGTGCGTTTTGCGCGCTGCAGGTGATGGATACGTAATGCTAAGATGAACTCATTCATCAGCACTCTGAAGTGCAAAAACACGCTGGTCAGAGGCTCGTCTTTGGTGCGTGCTGCAGGTGCTAGCAGACAACTATGGCAATGTGGTGCACCTGTATGAGCGTGACTGCTCTGTGCAGCGCCGACACCAGAAGGTGAGAGCACATGCGCACTGTGTGTGTGTGTGTGTGTGTGTGTGTGTGTGTGTGTGTGTGTGTGTGTGTGTGTGTGTGTGTGTGTGTGTGCGCGCGCGCGCGCGTGCACGTGTGCATGTGTGTGGGCGCGTGCGCGTGCGCCATTTGCGGGCTTTTGTGTGCCTACATGCATTGTTCTCCATTTATTTTGTCTCTTGGGCTGATTTGTTGTACAGGTACCCAGCTCAGAGGTGTGGGCTTCACAAGTGCCCTCCGGATATCATGGCCATAGCTCATGACACAATGCATGCACTCTTTGCAAAATGAGTTGCATGCGCACAACCTGGCACCCCTGTCCTTGTTGCAGTTTCTTTGTGCCTTTGCCCAGGCCGGGAAGCCGCTGGGCTGCCTTGCGTCTCTCAGAATGGTTTTGCTTGTGGGTTTACCTTACACATGTGCGAGGGCCATCTGTTTTTAGGTTGCCTCTGAGGCATACAAGGTTCAGTACTCCTGCCTGCGCTGTGCACTCCTGTAGGCATATAGCGCTCCAGCTGTTGTTGGTTCTGCTGAGATGCTTTTCACAAGGCTGTGTCTCCACAAAACGGTGTCTGTACCTTTTCAGCTTTATCAACAAGCCCTGTCTTCTTTTTGTGCCTGCAGATGGTGGAGACGGCGCCCTCGCTGGGCCTCCAACCCTTCCTCTTTTTATGTCTGTAATCAACTTTCTGCCCAGCTTGATGGATGAGCCCTGTCTGCTTTTCATGCCTGCTGGTGGTTAGACGGCGCCCTCGCCGGGCCTCAACCCCGGACCTGGTCCCATTTCTCCTTTCATTTGCTAGATGTCAGGATGAACCCTATCTGCTTATGTGCCTGCAGGTGGTTGAGGTGGCGTCCTCGCTGGGCCTCATCCCCAGTTTTGTTCCCTTTTCTCCTGAGATCTGCTGAAAAACGCTGCATGCCTCAGGTAGTGGAGATGGCGCCCTCGCTAGGCCTCAACCCCAAAACCCATTTCTTCTGAGACCTGTCAGCTCATATGTGCTCGATGCCTCAGGTAGTGGAGATGGCGCCCTCGCTAGGCCTCAACCCCAAAACCCATTTCTTCTGAGACCTGTCAGCTAATATGCGCTCGATGCCTCAGGTAGTGGAGGTGGCGCCCACGCTAGGCCTCAACCCCAAATCCCATTTCTTCTGAGACCTGTCAGCTCATATGTGCTCGATGCCTCAGGTTGTGGAGATGGCGCCCTCGCTAGGCCTCAACCCCAAAACCCGTGCTGCCCTACTAGAGGAGGCAGTGCGGCTGGTCAAGCACGTGGGCTACCGTAATGCAGGTGAACATGATTGCTTGTGTGATTTGGATGTTAGTTCAGAGACAGCATTAAGCGAGTAAGTGAGACGCACGCAGGCGACCGTAATGCAGGTTAACATAATTGCTTGTGAAGTTTGGATGTCGACTCAAAAAGAGACAGCATTGAGCGAGGTTGGTCAAGCACGTGGGCTACTGTAATGCAGGTAGGTGAACATGTTTGCTTGTGTAATTTTGATGTTAACTCAGAGACAGCTTGAAGCGAGTAAGTGAAGAGGAAGGCAAGGAGATTGGGCAAGCACGCAGGCGATCAGAATGCAGGTGAGCCTAGTTGTCGGTGAGACTTGGCAGGGCGTTGGCAACAAGGCAACAAAGCGCCCTTGCTACTGGAGCAGCTCTTGCGGCCTGCATGCACTGCATCGATCACTCATGCACAGTGCCCCTGCACAGAGTGGCGCTCGCAGTCTGCGCACAGCAGCTCTTCATGTTTGTGCACTGTGCTCCTGCGCAGGTCTGCCTATAGCTTGCATACTAACATGCTTACTTGCACTCGTACCAGCGTGTACAGAAGCAAGGTGTAACATGTGAGCCTGCGTATGCTCATTCATAGGCTCACTATTTTTATATGCCTGCATGTGCACAGCATGGCCTCGCCCTTTTTACTTGCCTGCGTGCGCATAGCATAGCCTCACCCTTTTTATACGCCTGCATGTGCACATCGTGGCCTCACCCTTTTTTACGCCTGCATGTCCACAATATGAGCTCACCTTTTCTGTGTGAAGCCCCCTTGGTGCTTCTATCCTGGAGGCCAAGTCTCAAGAACACACTCACATCAACACACTCAAGGGCTGCCAACATGTTGACTCTTTTTATTTACAGGCACCGTGGAGTTCATGGTGGACAAGCAAGACAGGTATTACTTCCTGGAGGTCAACCCGCGTGTGCAGGTGCGTGCACAGCATGTGACCTGTTTGGTTCGATGCATGGTGCAGTTGCACAGTGCGGTTCGTGCTGCAGGTGGTGCGCAGCTTGTGAAGCGTGATTCATCCTTGAGACTGTGAACGTCAAGCATGATGATCACTGCCATTGTGATCCACATGTTTACAACTTTAGTCACAGGCTTTATAGAACAGACTTCGTGACGTGAGGTTGATCAGGCCCCAGTACCCTTGTTGTAGAGGAATGTGATCGTCAGTGGCCAGCATGCCATGAAATGGCATATTATGGCATGTTGGCTGCTGCCCAGCCTTATTAAGTAATGTAGGGGTAGGAGGTCAGGCGTTTAAGCAATCTGGAGCCCCATTCTGCATCCCTCCCTTGCCACCTTAATGCCAGCTCAGCTCGTACGCCTGTAGTCTATATGTAGTAAGTGACGAGAAACTGTGAAGCACCTAGGTGCGGTCGTTCATGACCTAGGTGCTTGCATTCGGAACTGATTGCCACTGAGCATGAAGACGTTGCATGTGGCTGGCAATGTTTGGCGTGCCATGAGCTGTCTTGATGCACGCATCCCTGAACACATCCACACTGGCGCGCGCATACACACTTGCGCAAGCACACACACACACACACACACATGGACACACAGGTGGAGCACACAGTCACTGAGGAGATCACAGGCATTGACATCGTCCAAAGCCAGATCAGGATTGCAGGTGGCACGAGCCTGAAGGTGCGGAAGGAAAGGGATGGTGAGACTCCTTAGGATTGCAGCACGGATTGCTCTATGCGACAAGGCTCTCACGATGATAGCACTTTAAATTAAGGTCTTTGTGATGATCGCACCTCACACCAAGGCTCGCACAATGATCCCACTTCACAAAGGGCTCTCACGATGATAGCACTTAAATTATGGTCTTTGTGATGATCGCACCTCACACCAAGGCTCGCACAATGATCGCACTTCACACAAGGCTCTCACGATGATAGCACTTCAAATTAAGGTCTTTGTGATCATCTCACCTCACACCAAGGCTCGCACAATGATCCCACTTCACAAAGGGCTCTCACGATGATAGCACTTAAATTAAGGTCTTTGTGATGATCGCACCTCACACCAAGGCTCGCACAATGATCGCACTTCACACAAGGCTCTCACGATGATAGCACTTCAAATTAAGGTCTTTGTGATCATCGCACCTCACACCAAGGCTCGCACAATGATCCCACTTCACAAAGGGCTCTCACGATGATAGCACTTAAATTATGGTCTTTGTGATGATCGCACCTCACACCAAGGCTCGCACAATGATCGCACTTCACACAAGGCTCTCACGATGATAGCACTTCAAATTAAGGTCTTTGTGATCATCGCACCTCACACCAAGGCTCGCACAATGATCCCACTTCACAAAGGGCTCTCACGATGATAGCACTTAAATTAAGGTCTTTGTGATGATCGCACCTCACACCAAGGCTCGCACAATGATCGCACTTCACACAAGGCTCTCACGATGATAGCACTTCAAATTAAGGTCTTTGTGATCATCGCACCTCACACCAAGGCTCGCACAATGATCCCACTTCACAAAGGGCTCTCACGATGATAGCACTTAAATTATGGTCTTTGTGATGATCGCACCTCACACCAAGGCTCGCACAATGATCGCACTTCACACAAGGCTCTCACGATGATAGCACTTCAAATTAAGGTCTTTGTGATCATCGCACCTCACACCAAGGCTCGCACAATGATCCCACTTCACAAAGGGCTCTCACGATGATAGCACTTAAATTAAGGTCTTTGTGATGATCGCACCTCACACCAAGGCTCGCACAATGATCGCACTTCACACAAGGCTCTCACGATGATAGCACTTCAAATTAAGGTCTTTGTGATCATCGCACCTCACACCAAGGCTCGCACAATGATCCCACTTCACAAAGGGCTCTCACGATGATAGCACTTAAATTAAGGTCTTTGTGATGATCGCACCTCACACCAAGGCTCGCACAATGATCGCACTTCACACAAGGCTCTCACGATGATAGCACTTCAAATTAAGGTCTTTGTGATCATCGCACCTCACACCAAGGCTCGCACATTGATCCCACTTCACACAAGGCTTTCACGATGATAGCACTTAAATTAAGGTCTTTGTGATGATCGCACCTCACACCAAGGCTCGCACAATGATCGCACTTCACACAAGGCTCTCACGATGATAGCACTTCAAATTAAGGTCTTTGTGATGATCGCACCTCACACCAAGGCTCGCACAATGATCGCACTTCACACAAGGCTCTCACGATGAAAGCACTTCAAATTAAGGTCTTTGTGATGATCGCACCTCACACCAAGGCTCGCACAATGATCGCACTTCACACAAGGCTCTCACGATGATAGCACTTCAAATTAAGGTCTTTGTGATGATCGCACCTCACACCAAGGCTCGCACAATGATCCCACTTCACACAAGGCTCTCACGATGAAAGCACTTCAAATTAAGGTCTTTGTGATGATCGCACCTCACACCAAGGCTCGCACAATGATCGCACTTCACACAAGGCTCTCACGATGATAGCACTTCAAATTAAGGTCTTTGTGATGATCGCACCTCACACCAAGGCTCGCACAATGATCGCACTTCACAAAGGGCTCTCACGATGATAGCACTTAAATTAAGGTCTTTGTGATCATCGCACCTCACACCAAGGCTCGCACAATGATCCCACTTCACACAAGGCTCTCACGATGAAAGCACTTCAAATTAAGGTCTTTGTGATGATCGCACCTCACACCAAGGCTCGCACAATGATCGCACTTCACACAAGGCTCTCACGATGATAGCACTTCAAATTAAGGTCTTTGTGATGATCGCACCTCACACCAAGGCTCGCACAATGATCGCACTTCACACAAGGCTCTCACGATGAAAGCACTTCAAATTAAGGTCTTTGTGATGATCGCACCTCACACCAAGGCTCGCACAATGATCGCACTTCACACAAGGCTCTCACGATGATAGCACTTCAAATTAAGGTCTTTGTGATCATCGCACCTCACACCAAGGCTCGCACAATGATCCCACTTCACAAAGGGCTCTCACGATGATAGCACTTAAATTAAGGTCTTTGTGATGATCGCACCTCACACCAAGGCTCGCACAATGATCGCACTTCACACAAGGCTCTCACGATGATAGCACTTCAAATTAAGGTCTTTGTGATCATCGCACCTCACACCAAGGCTCGCACAATGATCCCACTTCACAAAGGGCTCTCACGATGATAGCACTTAAATTAAGGTCTTTGTGATGATCGCACCTCACACCAAGGCTCGCACAATGATCGCACTTCACACAAGGCTCTCACGATGATAGCACTTCAAATTAAGGTCTTTGTGATCATCGCACCTCACACCAAGGCTCGCACATTGATCCCACTTCACACAAGGCTTTCACGATGATAGCACTTAAATTAAGGTCTTTGTGATGATCGCACCTCACACCAAGGCTCGCACAATGATCGCACTTCACACAAGGCTCTCACGATGATAGCACTTCAAATTAAGGTCTTTGTGATGATCGCACCTCACACCAAGGCTCGCACAATGATCGCACTTCACACAAGGCTCTCACGATGAAAGCACTTCAAATTAAGGTCTTTGTGATGATCGCACCTCACACCAAGGCTCGCACAATGATCGCACTTCACACAAGGCTCTCACGATGATAGCACTTCAAATTAAGGTCTTTGTGATGATCGCACCTCACACCAAGGCTCGCACAATGATCCCACTTCACACAAGGCTCTCACGATGAAAGCACTTCAAATTAAGGTCTTTGTGATGATCGCACCTCACACCAAGGCTCGCACAATGATCGCACTTCACACAAGGCTCTCACGATGATAGCACTTCAAATTAAGGTCTTTGTGATGATCGCACCTCACACCAAGGCTCGCACAATGATCGCACTTCACAAAGGGCTCTCACGATGATAGCACTTAAATTAAGGTCTTTGTGATCATCGCACCTCACACCAAGGCTCGCACAATGATCCCACTTCACACAAGGCTCTCACGATGAAAGCACTTCAAATTAAGGTCTTTGTGATGATCGCACCTCACACCAAGGCTCGCACAATGATCGCACTTCACACAAGGCTCTCACGATGATAGCACTTCAAATTAAGGTCTTTGTGATGATCGCACCTCACACCAAGGCTCGCACAATGATCGCACTTCACACAAGGCTCTCACGATGAAAGCACTTCAAATTAAGGTCTTTGTGATGATCGCACCTCACACCAAGGCTCGCACAATGATCGCACTTCACACAAGGCTCTCACGATGATAGCACTTCAAATTAAGGTCTTTGTGATCATCGCACCTCACACCAAGGCTCGCACAATGATCCCACTTCACACAAGGCTCTCACGATGATAGCACTTCAAATTAAGGTCTTTGTGATCATCGCACCTCACACCAAGGCTCGCACAATGATCCCACTTCACACAAGGCTCTCACGATGAAAGCACTTCAAATTAAGGTCTTTGTGATGATCGCACCTCACACCAAGGCTCGCACAATGATCGCACTTCACACAAGGCTCTCACGATGAAAGCACTTCAAATTAAGGTCTTTGTGATGATCGCACCTCACACCAAGGCTCGCACAATGATCGCACTTCACACAAGGCTCTCACGATGATAGCACTTCAAATTAAGGTCTTTGTGATCATCGCACCTCACACCAAGGCTCGCACAATGATCGCACTTCACACAAGGCTCTCACGATGAAAGCACTTCAAATTAAGGTCTTTGTGATGATCGCACCTCACACCAAGGCTCGCACAATGATCGCACTTCACACAAGGCTCTCACGATGAAAGCACTTCAAATTAAGGTCTTTGTGATGATCGCACCTCACACCAAGGCTCGCACAGCAATCGCGCCTTCAAACACTGCTCTGCCCTTCGAACATCTTGCAGGACCTGGGCCTGGGCTCCCAAGAAGAGGTGCCCCCTATCAATGGCTTCTCCATCCAGTGCCGCGTGACTTCTGAGGATGCTGCTCAAAACTTCCAGGTGTGGTTTTGCCGCGCGCGTGCGTTTGAAGGTGCATGTACCATTGCATGTGTGTGTATGTTATTTGTGTAGGTATGCCTACGCAAGACATTGTTGATGAGGTTGTCTAAATGAACAAGGATGTCAACTGGGCACATGTGTAACCTGCCCAGCATGTGCGAGCGTGCACTTACGCATGCTGGATGCATGCATCCAACAAAAGGCACAATGCAAGCTGAGACGCGCACAATGCTTTTTGGAATGGGAGAACTTCACAGGGCATTCACACAGAAGAAATATTGTATTTGCACCGATGGCCTCTGCACCAACGACCTTTGCACCCGTGGCTTTTTCACTAATGGCCTCTGCACCAAGTATCTCTGCACCAATGGCCCATGCATCCATGACCTCTGCACCCATGGCCTCTGCACAAATAGCCTTCGGACCTGCAGCCTCTGCACCCATGGCCTTTGCACCAATGGTCTCAACACCGATGGCTTCTACACCCATAACCTCTGCACCAATGGCCCCTGCTTTGTGCAGCCCGACAGCGGGCGCCTGGAGGCGTACAGGGTACCCGGCGGCCCCGGCATCCGTCTAGATGGCGCAGTCACCACAGGCAATGTCATGTCTCGCTACTACGATTCCCTGCTCGCCAAGGTCATCGCCAGCGCCCCCACTTTCGGGTACGTGTGTGCAAGGGCTCGCCTGCAAGCTGTTGTATCCCATACAGGCCACGCATGCAACTGTGGCTGTTGTGAGCGTGTCCTGTAGGCTTTGTATAGCTGTATGCCTGGAAACCTCCTGGCATGCTATCATGAATGCCTCATCAAGGGCCACGCACACACCTACACAAGCATATGTTGCATGCTCTCAGACTGGGTGCAGGGCAAGATCATAACAAGATAACAAGTGGCCCTGCTTTTGGATGCAAATTATTCCAGCTCACCTGCATGCTGGTGTCCCTGGCACACAAACACATCCCATTCCAGTCAGCCATCATCCACACTCACCTCCTCTTGCCTTTCTATACCAACCCCGTAACCTTCTCCTTTCGTGTCAGCCTTTTGCTGCGCGTATTCTTGCTCCCCTCTTTTCACCCTCTGCTGATCCCTTTGCTTGCCAATGTCCTTGTTTCCTCTTTGCTACACCCATGTGAGCCCACGCCCTTTGTTTGCCCTTTGCTGATCCCTTGCTTGCCGATGTCCTTGCTTCCTCTTTGCTAGACCCATGTTCGCCCATGCCCTTCCACTGGCACCATGCCCACCCTTATTCCTTCCTCCCACATGTACCATGTATATGAACCCTTCATTCACCCTGTGTCTATAATTTATGCTCCCTCTGTATGCACCCTTCATCTGGAGCCTTTGCTCACCCTTCACCTTAGGCAGAGGCGATGCATAAGCTGAGATCCACTTAGCAGGAGGCCCAATCTGAACTGCTTGTCTCGCTCTCTCACTCGTCACTCCCTTTGTTCTTGCTTGGATGTACACCTGGCAAGCAGGCAGTACCGAAGCTGCCGGGAGGTCTGCTTGGGCTACTTGTGAAGCCTCACTTTCATGTTCACATTTTGTAGCTGTCCTGTCCAATTTGCACATTTCAGGCAGGCTGTGCGGAAGGAACCTGCGCAGCCACCCTCAGGAATTCCAATCAAATTGTGAATTTTTGCTTTCATTCATTCTTTCCAGTTGTCGTGCCCATTGCACCTGTCCAATTCGCACCCTTCAGGCAGGCAGTGCAGAAGAAAGTTGCACAGAGGCCTGGTTGTCTTTCACTGTGCAACAGTCAGGTAGTGCATGCTCTGCACACTGCCTCATTAGGGTAGAGAGTTGTGCACAACTGTCCATTTCCTCACTGTCCTTTGCACTTATCCCTCCTTGTTGTCCTCTCCACTCGGCACCCTACAGGCAGGCTGGGCAACAGCCCTGGCAGGAGCCTTGATTGGCTTGTCAATCCTGACTGTCATACTCATCCTGTCTCGCTGCTTTCTCTGAGGTCCACCCTGCAGGCAGGCAAAAGTGCAGTTTAAAGTTTAAAAGTGCACAGAATCCTGAGTTTTTATGGAAGTGATCCTGACATGCATACTCATCCTTTCTCGCTGTCGTCTCCCATGTGCAGATTATGACTTCTTTCTTTGCAATCCCTTCTTGCTGTCCTCCCCAACTTCCACCCTGCAGGCAGGCGGTGCAGAAGCTGCACAGAGCCCTACAGGAATTCCAAGTCAGGGGTATCAAGACCAACACGCCCTTCCTGCTGAACGTCCTGAGGTAATTTTGTGTGAAGGCATCGTGTCCTGTGCAACACATAGCTCATCCTGTGCTCGTTATGTGTGTCTTTCTGTGCAACACATTGCAGTGCAACACATTGCTCATCCTGTGCTCGTTATGTGTGTCTTTCTGTGCAACACATTGCTCGTTCTGTGCTCGTTATGTGTGTCTTTCTGTGCAACATATGTGCCACACATTGCTTGTTTTGTGCTCGTTATGTGCGTCTTTCTGTGCAACACATGTGCAACACATTGCTTGGTCACATGTGTGTCCTTTGCAATTGATAATTGATTGTGAGCATGATGTTGATGACAGGCCGTGTGCTTTCGCACTCGTGTGATGTTAGTTTTGCAGGAGGGGTGTCGCCTGCTTTTGAGCCTGCCTGGAAGGTTGTCGGTTTCCCTGTGACATGTGCTCCAGCCTTGCTTTGTTTTTGCTTGCTGTGCTTTCGTCCTGAGTGTGAAACTCTTAGCAGACACCAAGGGGGCCTGCTCTATCTGACACCTGAACTGGCCTTTTCTTTGCTTGTTGTGTTTTTGCTAGGAGAGTGTGTTTTTCAGCTGGCTTCGAAGTAACACTTGCTCCACCAGTGTTGCCAGGTTGGCTTCCCTGTGTGTCTTAACCTCACCTTTTTAAAATTTGAGTTTCTAGCCTTTTGCTCAATGCATTGCTGAGGTTGTTTTGTTGCTCCAATTCTTATTGCTGTGATCTGGAAGAGGACGTGTCCTTGGCCTGCCGCTGCTGCTGCCCGCAGGCACTCAGAGTTCCTTGCAGGTAACAGCTCCAAGGCTGAATGTGCAACTGTTTTACACCCAATATGGGAAGTGCCCCAAATTGCAATGCCGCCCTTGCCCACAAGTACCCCAAGTTCCTCACGGGCAACAGCACCAAGGCTGAATGTGCAATTGTTTCACACCTAATATGGGAAGTGCCCCATATCGCAATGCAGCCCTTGCCCACAAGCACCCACAGTTCCTCACGGGCAGCATCACCGAGGCTGGATATACCCGTGTCAAATCACAAGTGAGAAGTGTCCTCCTTTGTTGCGACACTGCCTCTGCCCGCAGGCACCCAGAGTTCCTTGCGGGCAACATCACCACGAGCTTCATCGAGAAGCATTCCTCCCAGCTCTTCAACTTTGAGGGCCACCAATCCGAGAGCTCCTCCAAGCTGCTCTTGTACCTTGCCAACATGGTCAGTGTGCATTTCCAAAGATGTGTGTGTGTGTGTGTGTTGCGTGCAGAGCACCTTGCCAACATGGAGAGTGCGCACATGCACAGACCCAATGTGTGTGTGTGGAGGGGGGGAAGGGGTGCCTCGTGCACTGATTCATGGTGTTTGGTGCATACAAGGCGCACTGAATGAAGGTGTTGGGGCACAGGCAACACTGACAATGGTGTGGGTACACAGGGCGCACTGATTGAAGGTGTTGGGGCACAGGCAACAGTGACAATGGTGTGGGAGCACAGGGCGCACTGATTGAAGGTGTTGGGGCACAGGCAACAGTGACAATGGTGTGGGAGCACAGGGCGCACTGATTGAAGGTGTTGGGGCACAGGCAACACTGACAATGGTGTGGGTGCACAGGGCGCACTGATTGAAGGTGTACCTGCAGCGACCAGCCTGTGACAGAGTTTGAGTTGTCGCTGTGTACAAAGAGCACATCAATGACAAGCGTGTGTGTGTGTGTGTGTGTGCGTGTGTGTGTGTGTTTGTGTGTGCGCGCGTGCCGCCCTCACAACAGTATCATCTACACCACGCATTGGCTCCTTTTGTGTGCAAAATGCCCCTTGCTGCATTCTTTTGAATCGCCCGTTTGCGTTCTGCAAAATGCACACTGACAAATGACGCACACGCTAAAATGCACCTCTGCGGCACCCACGCCCCATGACCAACAATCTTCAAATCAGGCTCACAGGAGTGCAGGTGGTCACTGGGCGCACACCCTCAAATCTTGTCCACTGTGCACCTGCTGTGGCACATGGAGGCATTAAAAGATGCTCAAGTTCTTGTCATGCAATGGCTGTGCAGCGCATGCGCACATGCAATACCATACTGCATGCTGAAGTAACGCAGCGTTTCCGCTGCACACGCGCATGTGCAGGTGGTCAATGGACCTCAGCATCCTGGATCAAATGGTACGCCCCCAACAACGATCGTCCCTACACCCCTAGTGCTGCCCCCCTACCTGGAGCACGAGCAGGTGTGTGTGTACTGTGTATGTGTGCGCGTGTATGTGCACCTGTGTGTGCATGTATGTGTGTGTATGTGTGTGAGTATGCATGCATGCGTGTATGGAGCCCGTGGGGCGTGGAGTTCTTCTCTCTAGGTCCGTATAGGTCATGGTGACGTCCAGCAGCTTCAATGCATTTCTCAGGTGCCTGTGCTTGAGCAAAGCCAAGCATATGTCTGCACTTGTGCCTGCTGCCCTTAAACTTCAAGCTTACAGCGATGCAATGCGACTTTTGTCAGGGCTGCCGAATGTACCACCTGATGCACTCTGTGCTGCTGAGTGATGCCGCTCTTTGATGTGTAGCATGGTCAGTCTTCCCTGTTGCTGTCGAACAATTTGTTTATTGGACTTGCCTTTATCACCATTGCACGCTGGAGCCTTCCGGCTTGAGCAGCTGTGCATCCTTTTTTGAATACACCATAGCCTACGGCATAGGAATAGGTACTGTAAGAAGTCTTGGTGTTGCATGGTGTTACACACGAGAGGCCTTGGTGTTACAATGGGCTACAGTAAGTAACGCCAACGCTTGCCACCTCTGCTGGCACTTGACCAGCACATCCTTTTTTCCCTCTACTACAAGAAGCCCCGGTATAACTTTTGAGCTTTAGAAGGTACCGCCAAGGGCTTGCTAACTCTGCCGGCACTCAATTGCTGTGTTGCATGATCCCCCCCTGCAACCTAGTTACATCCTGTATAAACACATGCCTGCACATCCATATTGCATACTGTATGTGTACACTGCTGCACGTTGCATGACAACCAGATGGCGTGACGTCCTGGCATCTGGAGGACCAGAGGCCTGATGTGCTCTATACCTCAATCGTGTGCGCTTTGCCTGCTTTCACACGCAGCAGACCAGGTGGCGTGACGTCCTGGTGTCTGGAGGACCAGAGGCCTGATGTGCTCCATACCTCAATTGTGTGCTCTGTGCCTGCCTGTTTGCACATGCAGCCAACCGGGTGGCGTGACGTCCTGGTGTCTGGAGGACCAGAGGCCTGGGCACAGGCAGTGCGTAACCACAAGGGCGTGCTGCTGACAGACACTACCATGTGAGTGGGGAATAACGTTCTCTCCTAGTTGGGGCAAGATTTGAATTAGGGCAGTGTGTGCGCATGAGGGCGTGGGCACAAGGGCATGCTGCTGTCTGACACTACCGTGTGAGTGAAAGAAGTGTGGTGGCCTATGCTGGATTGGTTGGCAGATGTTTCAAAATCGAGTTTGGGAGCCATCCTGGTGGACAGTGTGCGTGGCCACAAGAGTGTGCTCCTGACTGACACAACCATTTGAGTGAGGAGCAATGTCCTCATATTTGGGATGGGGTTCAAATTGAGCGTTGTGTGTGCATGAGGGCGTGGGCACAAGGGCTTGCTGCTCACTGACACTACTGTGTGAGTGAGAAGCAGGCAGGCCGTGCTCGATCAAGCAGGCCCTTGATAACAGTCAGTGCGCACTTCCATATCAGTGAGGAAGTATGGCTGGCTGTGCTTGGTCAGTGTTCTGGGGCCTGTTTGACAGAGGCTGCACGTGCTCACAGTAACACACTGCATGCCAATACATCAAAGTTGGGTGCAAAAAGTTGGCTGCTTGAAGTACAGAAAACCATTTCGCAGGGAGGACTTTGAGGAAAGACTTTCTGGTGCCTCTTGTGTCTTTTGTCTCCCTGATTTAGAGAGCCATTTGCGCTCTTACTGTGCAAAAATTGTGCTCTTATAGTGTAAATATTGTTTTTGCACGAGGCCATTTGGTTTGCCTAGTCTCTGCATTTGTTCCCAAGCTGCATCTGTGAAAAAGGAAGTGCTGGCCCCTGCAGGCGTGACGCCCACCAATCGCTCCTGGCTACGCGCATGCGCACCGCTGACATGGTGGCTGCTGCGCAAGCGACCTCTCACATCCTACGTGGCGCAGGTGCGTGTCCCCCACCTAGCGCATACCGCATGCTGTTTTTTCAGGATGCGTGACCCCATCTGCGCACACATTGGATACTTCTCTTTGATGTGTGTGTCCCACCGCCATCACTTGACTGCTCTGATGACACACACCTACGCACCTGTGTGCATGCACACTGCTTACACTTCACTGGTCTGATGGGTCTGATCATGCTGACCTTAGCATCCCATCGATCTGCATTCTTTTGCATGCCAGTTCCCCATGCTGGCTCCCTGTGTGAAGCCCACTTCTCATGCACGCTCCTTGTGTGCATGCCAGTGCCTCATGCAGGCTTTGTGTGTGCCAGCTCCTTAAGAAAACATCATGCAGGTCTCTTGTGTGCATGCGAGCGCGCGCGCGCGCGTGTGCGTGCGTGTGTGTGTGTGTGTGTGTGTGTGTGTGTGTGTGTGTGTGTGTGTGTGTGTGTGTGTGTGTGTGTGTGTGTGTGTGTGTGGATTAGACGCTGATCTACCAGGCATGCTCCTTGGACATGTGGGATTTCATCCTTGAAGATGTGGAGATGCTTGATCAAGCTGCTTTGTCATGCCAGTCCTTGGGAATGTGGAAGTCTGATTTGAGCAGCCGCCTACAGAGGCTCCCTGGGAGTGTTTTGTTGTGCCTCTCTCAATCACCGATCATGCATGCGCTTGTGATGGCTGATCTGGTTTGCAGGTTCCTTGGAGATGTGGGGTGGTGCCACTTTTGATGTGGCCCTGCGCTTCCTGCATGAGTGCCCTTGGAAGCGCTTGGAGAAGCTGCGCCAGCTTGTGCCTAACATCCCCTTCCAGGTGTGTTTGTGTGTGCGCATGTGTGTGTCCTGAGAAAAGTTCAGAGAAGCTGCCTAGCTTGTGCCCAACATCCCCTCCCAGGTGCATGTGCATCCAGGGGGGGGGGAGGGAGCTTAGGTGTAGGTGAGGATGTTTATATGAGCACGCGCGCTACCTTGCACGTGCATGCGTACCTGACAAGCCAATGACTGCTATGAGTACACCGCTTGCCTCTTAGGTCTCATTGTCTGTGTTGCTGTGTGAAACAACGCCTCAGAAGCCTCGATCTTTTTGGCGCCTCTAATTCCTCTGAAGCCCCGATGTCGGTGATGCTTCTGAAGCCTCCGTAGCCTCACTGTTGGATGCTGTGTTTATGAATGCAGATGCTGCTGCGTGGTGCCAACGCTGTGGGCTACACGTCATACCCTGACAATGCGGTGGATGCATTTGTGAGGGAGGCCAGGTTGTGCGGAGTGGACATCTTCCGAGGTGTGTGTGTGTGTGTGTGTGTGTGTGTGTGTGCGTGCGTGCGTGTGTGTGTGTGGTGTGTGTGCGTGTGTGTGTGTGTGTGTGTGTGCGTGTGTGCGTGCGTGCGTGTGTGTGTGTGCACGCGTGCTTTTTCCCTGCAAGCTCTGTGGGCTTTCTGGTGCTTTTGCCACTTTGAGCAGACTTAGATGCGCCATCCTCCTAAGGCCTCAGCTACCGACACAGATGCATCATCACTGACACTGATGCATCATCATCCAAAGTGACCTTGGATGCTGATGCACATGCATACCCTGTGACCTCAAATGCTGGTTCAGATGCATCTGTGCAACTCCAACTACAGATGTATCTTCTCTTTGGCTTCACATCGCTGGCACTCATGCATCATCCCCTGTGCTTGGCACACAGTGTTTGACTCCCTGAACTACATCGACAACCTGAAGTTTGGGGTGGACAGCGTGCGTGCTGCTGGCGGTGTGGCTGAAGCCACGCTGTGCTACACCGGCGACGTGGCCGACCCATCTCGCACAAAGGTGGGTATGCGGCTGCCACTTGATGTGGTGCTGACAGTGTCGTGGCGCTATTGTGGCTGTGTGGTGGTGTGGCTGCAACCATGCTGTGCTACGCTGTTTATATGGCATACCCATTTCGCACCAAGGGGGTTGCAACTGCCACTTCACGTGGCGCTGGCAGTGTCGCGGTTTTTGTGACTGTGGGGCTTTAGGGCCTGCCTGTGCAGCACAGGCCAAGTATGCGTTCCATCTTGCACGCAGAGGAGGACCGACGAAAACTCAATTTCCTAACTTTGCATGCACTAGTGAGTTTAGAACAGGACTGCACAATACAATCTGGGGATGGCGGGGCCCAAGGGACCCAGAGAAGCTTGGGGGCAATAGACTCCCCCAAGATGGCCTGGTGACACCCCTCTGGGGACCACCTGCTCCTGACCATGAACCAGGGTACTGCGAGCAGTATTGCCTGCAGTGCTGCCGTTGTTAAGTGCGTTGCACGCTGTGCCGATGCTGCCCTCATGCTCTCCCTCAGACGTGTGTGCACATGCTTGCAGTGCTCCATGCGATACTCCTGTGTACGGTGCGCTCAGCATGCGTGAGCTCATGCATGCAGTAATCCAAGCAATCCTAAGCAGATATGTCAGCACAGCTGCATGCTCTCCCTCGGACATGTGTGCACATGCTTGCAGTCCTCCATGCAATACTCCTGTGTACGGTGTGCTCAGCACGCGTGAGCTCATGCATGCAGTACTCCATGGTACCCTATGTGGATATGGCAGCACAGCTGTATGCTTTCCCTCGGACATGTGTGCACATGCTTGCAGTGCTCCATGCCATACTCCTGTGTACGGGATGCTCAGCATGCGTGAGCTCATGCATGCAGTACTCCATGGAATCCTGTGCATGGATATGGCAGCACAGCTGCAGGGTGAAACAGCGCGTCGAAGCACACCGCTGCACATGTAACCCAACCATGTGTCAATTACGGAGCTCTTGTGCCGCTGTTCACGTGCTGAAGTGTACATGCCCGCAGCGCTCACTGCACAACTCTGGCTCATCAGAGGATGCACAAGACTCCATTGTTTACACGTTTCTGCTGGTGTGCATGGATGTACTTGCAGTACTCGCTGGATTACTATGTGGATCTGGCAGAGCAGCTGGTCGAGCATGGCATCCACTCCCTGGCCATCAAGGACATGGCAGGTATGCAGGGTTGGATTGGCCGATGCTATGTTATGTATAGAATGCATACATGCATGTATAGCATATGCCATGAAATAGGTATATGCATATGGCCATCAAAGACATGGCAGGTGTGCGACGCAGACGTAGATCATGCGTGTTCAGGGTGTACATGTGCGGTAGAAAATTGCCATTAAAGCACGTACTGTACGTGTTTGGCAATTCTCAAATTTTCAATTGTAGCAGTGACAAGTACATGCGACGAATGCAAAGCTGAGTACATTTAAGTGTGTGGGATAAATGCCCTGGTAAGCACATATCAAGTACATGCAATCAATGCAAAGCTGGGTACAAATCAAAAGTACATATGCATCTGGCAACCCTCAAAGCCGAGTATGACCCCTTCCTGGTGTGATGCTGCTAAGACATGACTGTACTGCCCTACACAAAGCATATGCATGAGACGAGGCGGGTGAGTGAGGGATGGTAGGTTTGTGAGACATGGCAGGATTGTGAGGCATGGGAGGTGTGCGATGCAACACAGAACGCATGCAGTGCACAGCGAATGCGTGGTGCATGGGGAATCTGTGCGTGCACGACCTGAACAAATGTGATCTGCAGGTGTGCAATGTGAGTCATCGCTGCATGACGAGCTCGTACATGTGTTCCCTCCTTTGAATGAGCAGCAGCACTTTAGTGGCTGCTGCTGCACCAAGTGGCAATGGTGCGAGCTTGCCATGGAAGCTTTTCTGTGAGGGTCTTGGGCTTTGCCAGGCCTAGAGATGGTTGGATTTTACAAAAAAATGTGTGTTTGCATGCGTGTATATGTGTGGTTGGGGGAGGGGGGAGTGATTGTGGGTGGATGTAAGTGTAGGTGGGGGTGGGGGTGTGTCACAAAACATTGAAAAATATTGGCATTACCGATATAACAACGCAAAACATGCATATTGAAATCAAGAATTGGAATAATTGGGCAACAGCTATTGGTCAAATTGGATTGTATTGTAAAGCTGACCATAAAGATGTATTGCAAATTTATTTATTCGGAACACCACCATGTACAAAAATGAAGAGAGAATTAATTATTGGGTGGATGTAAGTGTAGGTGGGGGTGGGGGAGGGTGTTGGCAAGTCCAAGCATACAGTGAGCGATACCGCCCGTTTCAAGGATGCTATTTCAAGGAGCTTTTCTGTGATTTTGTCTGCACGTGGCTGCCAGCGGGCATGTGAACAGCTTGCCTTTTTCTCACACACGCACACATGCACACATGCACGCATGTGCTCCGACATGCATGCTTTAACAACCTTGAGCATGCATGGGTACACGCACACATCCACAGGCCTGCTCAAGCCCAAGGCCGCCACCATGCTTGTGGGCGCGCTGCGCGAGCGCTTCCCCGACCTGGTGATCCACGTGCACACCCACGACTCTGCGGGCACTGGCGTGGCCACACAGCTGGCGGCAGCTGCAGCGGTGAGTGCTTGAATGCATGCTCCTCTAAACTCTTCATGTTACGGTTAGAATTAATTCCCACAGCTGCAGGGAGCTGCCATGGTCAGTTGCACTCCCAGTCAACTGACAAATGGGAGCTGGCGCAGGGCAGGGCTCCACATAGGACGTTTGGCACGCATAAAACTATCGAAGAATGAAACCAGAATGACAGGATAGGCTGCTGTGCAGGGCTGGATTTCCTTGCAGACATTTGGCATGCATGGAATGAGACGAGAAAGAAACAGTTGTGGGTGTGCTTCTGTGCTTTCATCGCAACTCAGTGCTTGGTGAGTCTGTGTGAGTGTGTGTGTGTGTGTGTGTGTCTCATCCTTGAGCGCTCTGTGGACTTAACGAGAACAAAGACAAGCTGGGTCACGAAGCAGCTGGATGAGCCTTTCCCTTAACCCTGCACAACAACAGTCCCAGTTGTCTACCTGCACCACAACAATCCCCCTGCCTGTCTACCTGCACCACAACAGTCCCCCTGTCTGTCTGCCTGCACCTGCAGGGTGCAGGCATTATGGACTGCTGCGTGGGCTCCATGAGAGGGATCACCATCAGTCCTATTTGCTCTCCTGTTTATCCTTGCAGAACACGGACATAGTCAACTGCTGCATGGACTCCATGAGTGGGACCACGAGCCAGCCCTTTTGCTCTCCTGTTTATGCTTGCAGGGCGCGGACATTGTCGACTGCTGCGTGGACTCCATGAGTGGGACCACAAGCCAGCCCGCCATGGGCGCCATCGTCAACTCGCTGCATGGCACTGATCTGGACACAGGCATCGACCCCATGGAGATCCTGCCTCTGTCTCTGTACTGGTGAGTGTGGTCCAGAGAGCTCAATGTATGGAAGTAGCAGCAGAAAGAAGGTTAAGGTAGTGAGGAGTTGTGAGATCCTGCCCCTATCTCTGTACTGGTAAGTGTGGTCCAGAGAGCTCATTGTAAGGAGGTAGCAGCAGATAGAAGGTTAAGGTAGTGAGGAGTTGTGAGATCCTGCCCCTATCTCTGTACTGGGTAGGTATGGTCCAGGGAGCTCAATGTAAGGAAGTAGCAGCGGAAAGAAGGACGGCAGCTCAAGACGAATAATTTGTTGTGGAAAGTAGTTTGTAGGAGTAAAGTGTAAGTGAGGTTTTTCTTCTGGCACTGCACTGGTGAGTGTGGTAATAGCAGTGAGTTGCAAGTAAGATCCTGCCACTGTCTTTGCACTGGTGAGTGCGGTCACAGCTAGAGCGCACAGGAAAGCACGGGTGCTCCAGGGTGGTGTGTGATGGAATGTGTGTGCTTTGCTGCTGCAGCTGTACACACAGACGCGCACGCGCACACACACATACACACGCACACGCACGCTCGCGCGCGCGCACGCACACACACACACACACACACACACACACACACACACACACACACACACACACACACACGTGTGCCATGCAGGGAGCAGACACGCGAGCTGTACCGGCCCTTTGAGTCCAGCATGAAGGCGGTGACCTCTGACGTGTACCTGCATGAAATGCCTGGTGGCCAGTACACCAACCTCAAGATCCAGGCCAACTCTTTGGGCCTGGGGGGCGACTGGGGCAAGATCTGCAAGTCGTACGCGGCGGCCAACCGTGCGCTGGGCGACATCGTCAAGGTGTGCGTTAATGAGGCTGCATTTTTCCTTCCTTGCAGACATTACCTCTGCTGGTGCACAGTCTGCACAGAGAAGCCAAACGTTTGTTGGGCAACACGCACGCACCTCACCTGCAGTCCCGCCCAGTAACAGAGCGCAGTCTCGTGCCCATCCCTGTCTGCACACTCCCTGCCAATATGTTTCAGGCTATGCCCAGCAGCAGATCTCATGCCTCATGCCCTGCCCCACCTTCCCACTCCCTGCCAATGACTTGCAGGTTACGCCCAGCAGCAAGGTCGTGGGTGACCTCGCGCAGTTCATGGTCCAGAATGACCTGGATGAGACATCGCTTGTTGCCAAAGCTGCAGAGCTGTCCTTCCCCTCTTCTGTGGTGGGTAGTGTGCTTGCTGAGGTGCAAATACTGGGGTGCACATGCTGGGCTGTCCTTACCCTCTTCTTCTGTGGTGGATGGTGCATATGCTGAGGTGCCGTCACCACTGTATTTCCAATCCTGGCTTGCATGTTGCTTTGCACTTGCGGTGCCGTCGTATTGGTCATGTCAGGAACTCTGTTTGCTATGCACTCTGGGGCTCAGTCACATCTGTGGAGGGCAAACGGGGCTGTAGAGTGCAAGTGCCCTTCTCGTGATTGGAGCTGTCCCAGATTGTAAATAAGCAACGGAGTGCAAAAGATTTTCTTTCTTTGGTCCCAGGAAACCTCAGAAAAGACGAGGTGGCAGGCGCTGTGTGGGTTTGCCTCTGCCAAGGCTACCTAGGACAGGACCCGGGGCCTTTCTGGAAGCCTGTTTGCTTTGTACTGTTACATCAATTGCCAATTGAAGTTCCAACTGCTACCAAGGACAGGTCCCTTGAGGCTCCCCTGAGCCCTCCTTGTAAGCTTGTTTGCTTTGTTTGTTTGCACCACTCCCAGCTTGCGATTTCAGAGGCAGCCTAGGTCAGGCCCTTGGAGGCTTCCCTGAGCCCTCCTTGATTGCTTGTTTGCTTTGTTTGTTTGTTTGCGCCACTCGCAGCTTGCAATTTCAAAGGCAGCCTAGGTCAGGCCCTTGAAGGCTTCCCAGAGCCCTGCTCATTGCCTTCACTCCTTTGTTTTTGTGCACCTCTTGCAAGTCAAGTCCTTCCGAGGCTAGGTCTTGGCAGCGTCCTGGCGGCTTCCAGAGCCCCTCCTTTCTCGTTTACTCTGTGTTAGTGAAGACGTGCAGATCAAGCCCTTACAAGGCTATCTGGGGAAGCGCCCAACAACAGGGGCCTCCTGCGGCTTTCCTTTTTGCATCATTTACCCTTTTGTTTGTGTGCATCTCGCGCAGGTTGCGTTGCTCCAAGGCTAGCTTGGCAGCCCCCAAGCCCAGCCCCCAACAGGCTTCCTGAGGCCTTCCTTTTTACCTCCCTTCACTCTGTCTTTGTGTGCACCACTTGCAGGTTGAGTTCTTCCAAGGCTATCTGGGTCAGCCCCCTGGAGGCTTCCCAGAGCCCCTGTGCTCACGTGTGCTGAAGGTGCGGTATACTGGTTGTGGTGGTTTTAGCAATGGCCGTACCAGGTGGTGGCCAAGCCCCTGCCCGCTTCCCAAAGCAATTATGCTTGCGTATGCTGAAAATGTGTTTTACGAGACTAAGGGTATGCTTCTGGTGTGGGTAAGGGTGCCACGCTGGTGGTGTTTAATATTGGTAGTGCTAATACAGAGGGGATACTCTAATAAGGTGTGTTGGCCAGGGTGGCAGTCATGCTTTGTTGCTCATTTGCATGCAAGCAAGCTCATCTATGCCATCTATCTTTGCCACATCAACATCTGGTCATGTCCGCATTCATCGACTTTATGGTCACCTTTTGTGAGGCCCTTGCTTGCTTGCTTGCTTGCTTGCTTGCTAGATAGGAAACCTTTCCTTAAGGCACGCAGCCTTTGTTTGGTTGGTGTAGCAAGTAGACACGGCAAGCAACAGAGCATGCATCGTGAGACGCTGCAGGGGTTAATCAACGCAGTTGTGATGGCATTGTATGGATTCCCTGGATTGTGCCACTTGCATGCTGGTGCCAAGAGAAGGAGATTTCAAAGTGGTGCCCGACAATCTACAAGAAATGTTCCAATCAGGGCGATTTCAATCGACAAAAAATCTCACTCACCAGGGTGCCTGTGCATGTACACGCCCTCATAGGTGTGTGCACCGCTCTCCCATGAACAAAATATCCTTGCACACGTGTTTAATTGCACCCTTTACAGTGCATCCAAGTGTACCAGACAATAGGCACGTACTCCCCTTCCCGCACACACAAATTGCTTGCGCACGCGCTTGCGCACGCACGCGCATGCACACACACACACACACACACACACACACACACACACACACACACACACACACACACACACACACACACACACACACACACACACACACAAAAATAACGCAGGGCAAGTCTGGCATTTCTGGGCGCCCAGGAGCCAGCCTTCCCCCCCTAAACCTGGAGGCCCTGGAGTACCAACTCAAGTGAGATTTTGATGTGCTCTTTTGCAATTTATATCCCTTGTGTTAAATTCCCCCACGAGCTCTGAGGCCCTAGAATGTTATCTCAGTTGCCTGAGCTGAAAGGCTGGTGGACGCAGGGAGTAACATAACAGGATGCTTAAATCCTATTGGCTGCTTTTACTTGCTGCATTGTTGGGAGCCTGAACAAAGTTATTAGTTTGAGATGTCTAAAGACTGCAGTTACGTACCAGGAGGACCTTTAATTTTGATTCTGTCAGTCCATGTCCCCTGCTTGTTTGCTCCCAAAGAACGTGCAGGCATTGCTCCTTTGCTGCCAAAAAAATGCATGTATCAGGAATGCTCCACACACTGGTCTGTGCATGCTTGCTCCGTTGCAGGGAGATGCATGCATGAAATCCTCAGTAGTATGCCCTCGTCTCTGCAAACATGCCTGCCTCCACTTGCTGTAGGAACAAGCACAGAGTAGTCAATGAGCAGGATGTGCTGAGCGCAGCGTCACACTCTCTGGTCTTGCTTGTTCAGTCAATGCTTGCTGCTGATTGACATTGCAAAAAGAAAGAGCGTGCTCCTAAAGCTCCTTGCCACATGCGCTGCTTTTTTTTTTGCGACACATGCATTTTTGCAATGACGCGCTACCAAGGGCCGATGCTTGGAGTTTGTAAGAAAAGAACTCACTCCTGTGTGGCTGTTTCCATTTGCTGAAGGGAGAAGTACGGCGCCATCACTAAGCAAGATGTGCTGAGCGCAGCCATGTATCCCAAGGTGTGTGTGTACATGTGTGTGTATGTGTATGTGTTGTGTATGTGTGAGTGCAGCAGGGTGTGCTGAGTGCAGCCTGGTACCCCAAGGTGTTGTCAGGCTGAGGGGTGTGTCCTTCAGGTGTGTCCTTCAGGCCGAAGGGTGTGTCCTTTTTACCCTTCAGGCTGAAGTGTGAGTCCTTTTTGCCCTTCTGGCTTAAGGGTGTGTCCTCTTTATCTTTGTGGCTGGAGATTGTGTCCTTCAGTATCTCCTTCAGGCTGAAGGGTGTGTCCTTTTTAAAGGATGGGCTTTTTGTAAAATTGTACGCTGAGCGGGATGTGATGCTTGCACGCCAAGATGCGTGGGCAGCTTAAGGGTATCTGTCCTGAAAGTTCTTTCAGCACTGGTGTCGGTTGGAGAAGGTCTGTTTACACATTTCAGCTGCCTGTGTATGTTTATGGGATTTTCCTGAAAACTGAAACCTAAAAGACAGTGTCAAGCGAGGCATGATGCGCAAGCTGCTTCATCTTTTGACTATACATGCCAGGGAATTTAAATGGGCACTGCTGCCATTGGGTTGAGTGGCATCGCCCACCCACCTTTTGTTCCAACTTCCTTGCAACCCTACAGGTGTTTGATGAGTTCAAGTCATTCCAGCTGAAGTACGGCGATCTGATTGAGAAGCTGCCCACCCGCGCCTTCTTGGCACCATTGGAGGAGGACGAGGAGGTGGAGGTCGAATTTGCCAAGGGTGCGTGAGCGTGCTCGTGGGGGTCTTGTCTATGACCTCAACTGCACGTGTGGTAGGAGTCCTGCTGGTTGTTGTGCATGCGAGTGTGTGCGTGCATGTACGTGCAGTGCAACTATGTATGTATGACAAACGTGGAAAGGGCAACAAGAAGGGCTTTTGCAGAGGAGAGTGCGTGCTGTAGGTGTTTGAACAAGATGGAAGGCCAACAAGGAGAGGGGGGTTTTGCTGACTGTTTGGATGCATGCTGGAATTTCTGTTCGGGTCAGGACCTTGAAGAGGTGGAGTGCTTCACCCTGGGAAGATTTTTCGAGCAAGCTCCTGTCGGTCAAAAAACTATTTGCAATTCAATTGCTGTCAAACTGTCAATCGTGGATGGAATCCTTTTTTCAAAGCAGTGCTTTCTTGGATCTACCACACCTTGCAAGTGGAGGTATTTTGGGGGGGCTTGTGCACGCCCAAAAAACAATCCTTGGGTAGCCCTTCTTAAGAGGACTTGGCTTTTGAGGGGGACTCAGGCAGTGCGACTTTCTATTCTGAAGCTGCCTTGGACTTCAGAGACCTCAGAGATGAGATGGGTGACATCCCATACGAGCATGCTTGTAAGAATGTCTCCAAAAACCATGAGCAGTGTTATTTAAGGACCATCCCGGGTTTATCATGTCCATGCGCTTCGTTGCAAGTGCATGTTGTGCTGCCTTCAAAATGCTGCTGTTTAATTACTTTGGCATCTCTGTGTGCTGTTATTTTGTGTGCTGACGTGCAAGTGTCTTTGGTGCTTACGTGTACATGCTGACACTAAAGTGTGCTTGTATGCTGATATATGGCGTCAACAGAGTGTATCATGTAGACGTCTAAATTTGATCAAGTCTGCCTCCACCAAATTGTTTTCCAACACAGTCAAATGCAAGGCATTGTAAATCTTTGTTCAGCACAGCACCACCAAATACAAGGTTTAGCAATCCTTGCCTAGCACCATCATATACAAGGCTTTCCAATTTGCTTGCTTGTTTGTCACAGGTGTTGGTGCCACCATCAAGTACAAGGCTATGGGAGAGCTGCAGCCAAACGGTAGGGCACATAGACCTGTGTGTTGTACTGATGTTGCCCTTTGAAATGCATCTGGCATATGCTTCTTTAAGCTGCGCATATAAAAACATATGCACCTCTCGGCCCAGCTTGCATGAAGAAGCTGCAGCCAAATGGTGAGGCCCTCAGCTGCGCACATCACCTGGACATGCATGTCTGAATGACGAATGCTTTCCTCTGCTGCATCTGGCATGCTCCTGTGGGCGCCAGGAACATGCATTCCCCAGCCCTGCTTGCATGGAAAGGAGCTGCACTTCCTGGCTGTGTTTGTGACATGCAGCACTAAAGTGAAAGTGCCCAGCTTGTATGAATTTATTGCTGCCCTGGTCCCTGGCTGTCAGATGGGTGCTTCAGCACTATGTTCCTGCCTTAGTGCTGCGTGTGTGTGTATGTGAAGGCAAGCGCAAGGTGTACCCCACACTCATCTTGAATCGCATGACCTTAGTTAGCTATGAGTCTGACTGCACCTCTGTGTGTGCGTGTGCACGTGCGCGCGTGCTTGGGTTGGTGTGTGCAGGCAAGCGCGAGGTGTTTTTTGAGGCCAACGGTGTGCCCCGTGTGGTGGAGGTGGCAGACACGCGCGTGGAGCAGGCTTTGGGCAAGAAGGCTGTGAGGGAGAAGGCTGAGGTGCGTGATGGTGTAGAAGCAACGCATTGTTTTGGTGGGGAACGGGTGGTGAGGGAGGGCCGGTCAGGCTTTGGGTGGAAGAAGGCTTTGTGGGAGGAGACTGCAGTGCATGTCGCTTGCTTACAAATGTGAACATGCGTGCGCTTCCACTCGCAGATTGAGGTGCTGAGCGATGTAGGAGCTTCCATGGCTAGCATTCTCATTGAAATGCATGTCACTCCTGAATAGGAATGATAACAATAGTAATGATGATATTTGAGCAGATGTTCTCACTAGCTGGAAACTTGTGTGTGTGTGTGCTTCCGCTCGCAGATTGAGGTGCTGGGCAGTGTCGGAGCCCCCATGGCTGGCACCGTCATTGAAGTGCAGGTGCGGAAAGGGCAGGGAAGGGAAGGCTGACAGAAAAAGATAATGCTGAAAGAAAAAAGAAAAACTACGTAAGCAAGGAAAGTCCTGAAGGCTGCCACACTGATGCTGCCACTGCCACTGCTTGCTTCCACTTCCTGCTGCCGCTGCCACTGCTTGCCACTGTCTTTTGCTAGCAAAATGGAGTGTATGAACCCTGGTGAAGATGCTGTGATGCCATCCAATCTCTTACGCATGCCTGATCCTAGAGCAACCTATTGCTTCGATGAGCTAGGACTCTGCATTGATGGGATGGGGCTTTGCTTGAAAAAATTGGAATGGGAACCAGGCTTTGCTTTGTCGGCAGCTGACGTCAGCTCCAGGGAGGGTTCCGCAGCCTCCAAGTGTGTTGTCCGAGACAGAAACGCCTCTGCTTTGACCTGGCTTGTGGCTATGCCCATAGCAGCAGCTGCATCACACTGTGCTCGCAGCTTGCACAGCACACTGTCTAACAATCAAGTGGGACCCCACACTCTCACACGCATACACATATGCACCATTGGGGGCACCTAAACCCTAAAAACCCTTTCCTTCAAAATTCCTAGAAAACCATGACTTCATGCATCATCCCGCAGGTCAAACAGTTCGTCCTTCTAGAAGGTTTCTGGAAAAACATGACTTAAAAACATGTCTCATTCCACAGGTCAAGCCCGGTGCCAAGGTCACCGCAGGGCAGCAACTGGTTGTGATGAGTGCCATGAAAATGGAGACTGTGATCTGCGCACCAGTGACAGGCACCTGCACTCAGGTACGTGTGTGCGCGCGTGGGTGCGTGGGTGTGTATGTGTGTGCGTGCGTGTGTTTATATGTGTGTGTGCACATGTGTGTGTGTCTGCGCGTGGGTGCATGCGTGCACGTGTTTGTATGTGTGCACGTGTATGTGTGTATGCGCATGTGTGTGTGCGTGCATGTGTGTGTGCATGTAATACTCTTGCTGATCACCACCTGCCAGGTTGTATTGTGTATGCCATGACATAATTTGTATTAATGCTGTAGCAAGGAAAGGGCTGGTCCCTGTGTGTGAACGTGTGGGCAACGTGCATGTGTGGCACACAGTAAGCGCGTTCACGCATGTGTGGCACACAGTAAGCACACGCACGTGTGTGAGACACAAAAAGCACGCACATATGTGGCACACAGTAAGCACACGCATGCATGTGTGGCATACAGTAAGCATGCGCACGCATGTGTGGCACACAATAAGTGCGCGCACGCATGTGTGCCACACAAGAAGCACACGCGCGCATGTGTGGCACACAGTAAGCACATGCATGCATGTGTTCCACGTAGGAGGCTGATACACACGAGTACGTGCGCACAAGCATACCCATCCTACCGCTACCTTCGCCAAGGTGGTTGTCCTGTACAGAAAAGAGTTAGGAGTGCAACGCTGTCGGGCACGCACTCCTTTTGCTGTGTACTGCAGGTGGCTGTGGAAAGGGACGATGCCCTGGAGGCTGGAGACTTGGTGGTGTATGTAGAGCCTGAGGAGCCTGCCGTGGTGCAGGTGTAAGCGTAGGGGGTGGAAATTTCTCCTGTTGGCGCAAGTGGAGGTGTTTTTGGGGGGGGGGTATAAGGCTTGCAGTTTCTGCAGGGACACTCGCTTTAAAAGTGCATTGGCGAGTACGCCCCCTCTCAAGCTGGTCTTCACACATGGGGCTTTTGCTTTGTGTGCATGAAAGCGTGGGGTTTTTGGTGCAGTGCTGGTTTCTTGTGGGTGGCTTATGACTGTCAGAACGACGGGCTTCTCTGGAAGGGGAGCTCCTAACTTCCTCGGAGTGCTCTCATGTTTCTTCCCAGTGGGGCGCCTGATGGCTTTTTTGCTTGCGTGTTCACAGGGGGGTGTTCTCGTGTGTTTCTCCCAAGCGGAGAGCCTAGTGGCTTGGCGTGCTGGGTAGGTGTGTATGTATGAAACACAAATGTATGCCGGATGTAGGAGGTGAACGAGCTTGATTGAGAGGAGGTGCATAGCCTGCGTGGCCTGCAAAATTCAAGAACATAGGTGGGTAGCCTGGATGGCCTGAACAAAGGGGTAGGTGCGTAGCCTGCGAGGCCTGTGAACAAGCGTGCTCTCTTGGTGGCCTGTGAAACTCAAGTGTGTGTGCGTGACTCGCACATAGGTCATGCTGTTAAACCGTGCTGGCTTGAAGCCTTCTTCGCCCTTGCCTCTTTACCGCCTCGTTAGGTTTTCCGCTGGAGCCCGCAAGATGTATCTCCACACATGTGGCAGTGCCCCACGCAGCGCTCCCCTCTAGCTGTGAGGTAGTCTTGCCAATGCGTGCCCAGGTGCTGGTGTGAATAAAGCAACTAGATTGGAAGTGGAGTGCGCGCATTTGAATACTTGGCCGTGATGGACAAGTTAGCCAACAAGTTTCCATTCAGAATCTTGCACCAAGTGGTCTTCAGTGATTCTAACTTATGATTTAAAAAGGAGTACATGGTGACCTGCGTCCCTCTGGGTTTCCTGATTGGCTGACTTGTAAGATTCTTATTTGTGAGCCCCCAAAAATGACTGGAAAGGGAAAAGAAGAAAACACGCAGGCAGTGAGAATGCTCCCAACATCAATTAAGAAAAAGGAGACAATTGGCTCAAAGAATCGTGAGTCTCCCTCACCAGAGGGCAAGAGGGGAGTTAATGTGGGTCTGGTGGGATTCTAGCCAGGCGCAGCTCCAGGTCACCAGGCTTATGGTGTTTCCCCTTATTTTCAATGGAATGTCTGCCAGACCAGTGGTTGTGGTAAGTTTGTGGGCATATTGCACAGAATAGGCATGGAGCTCACAAGGTGCAAGTTTGGTAGACCCTCGAGGGTCAATCCGTAATTTTGTTTCTCAAGGAAAGGATAGGGTTACATAGCTGTACTTGCTTAAAAGGGCAGCTTAGCTGAAGCAAAAAGGTGCATGCAACCAAACCAAACTTGTGTAAATGCCAACTAAAAGCCTTGAGCTGAGTTCAGAAGTGTCAACTGTAAGAATCACACGCTCTGTCACTCTGCATGAAACAAGTATGCAAAGGGTCACAAGGTTTACAAGGATAAGGCCTTCAGTCAAGAAGTGTGACTGCTAGCTCATAGAAGGCAATTAATTCATGGAGGAAATAATGAACTTTGTTGTTGTTCTGATGCAAAAAAGCAGACACATCATGAGATCCTGCCTGTGAGAACAAGGGAGCATACTCTGCGGAGAGAGACCACCTGGGGATGTGTGCTGCAATGAAGGAGGACATGTTGTTCATCATGGATATCATCATCAGCCTCACAAAGGTCACAGTTTGGGGAATACCTGTGATTCCAAGTTGCTGTCTCATAGCGAAGGGTGTGAACACGGAGTCTGTATCGAGCCATGCTGCGAATGACGTCATGGGGGAGGTCAAGGAACATGTATTTGGGGAGACTGTAGGGGTAGCGCATAACCAAGGCCCTGTTTGTAGGAGGAACACACCACTGGTGATAGGTCAAGCGTCTACTGTTGCGCTCTCTTGGGTGCGTGCTGGAAAGAGGCGCCCAATATTGTAGATGCCTGGTCCTGGATGCAGATTCTGAGAAGGTGACAGAAAACAGAAGGCCTGGTCCTGAGATCCACATCAAAACGACTGAGATGAATGGGCTCACAATTCAGCAGCTTCTGTTTGAAAATGTAGGAGTGTGCCAAACCATCCATGGCTGACAGAATATGAGAGGACCAACAATCACCAGATCTCGAGCTCAACCACATGTCATCATGCAAAATATTTTTCATCGTGGAGCTGTTGCATCGGTCAGGGAGTTGTAAAGACGCATTGCTGCTCAGAACCAGTTGAATTGTAAGGGTTGCCAGATTAGCAATATTCTGAGCCTCCACATGTTGATTCATAGGTCAGTTTTATAAAAGAAAAATATGCAGGCAGTGAAAACACTCCTTACATCAATTAAGCATCAATAAATCACTAAGATTTGTGTCTACAAATTTTGAAGTAACACCTCATGCTGGCACTGCTGGTTACGAATGTGCAGATGCTATTGCAAAATATCAGGCAGGCCAAGCCAACAATAGCGTGGCTGATACTGGGATCCCTGGCGCAGGCCCTGGCAGAAATCCATTTCCTCATACCTTTTGGTTAGTCAAGGAGGTAAAAAGAGAACATACTGCCAGCGCATCCACAGCTCCTGCAGCCAACCCTAAAATCACCAACCTCCCCAATCTTCAAAATGCTCTCAAGTCTCATATGCATAGAAAACACAGACTTGGATATGCCAACCCCAAAACAGGCTACTACTCTTACCATCAGAGCTTATTACCTCATGTTAACAAGAAAATCAGCAATGCCTTCAGGAACATGCCTTGTGTATCCTCACCTATGATGTATATCCGCACCATTTTACAATATTGTACTGGCACCCTCTATAACCAAAAACATTTGTTTTGCTTCTGAAGGTCCACTGACCCGTCATGCCCTTTCCCAGGCTGTCATCAATTAGACAGCGCACTCCACATGCTTTCAGGCTGCCAAAATCATATCATTTCCATCATGAAAACTGAACGCCACAATGTTGCTGGAAACTCTTCCAGACCTCTGCAAACTTATAAGTGCAGAAGCTATGACTCTTCAAAACATCTTTCTGGGTGTTGGCGGCACCTGTTATACTGACCATAACCGTAACCAGTTCAAACAACTAGGACTTGATCACAAATGTGCCATCAAACTTGTTCGTAAACTTCATGCCTATATGCCAACAAGCTTGTTCCACTAGGCATGCTTTTGAAAACAATAAAACTCCTCACAGTCAGGTTCTGGAGTCGGGTGCTACCAGTAGACCTCCAGGTTCCCATCAGCACTTTCTGTTTGAACGGAATGCGCTCCCTTCTGTATCCCATCATATTTATTCAAGGATCTGGATAAAAAAGTCATGAGGTATGTGAGTAGGTTTAGGCTTTGTGCCCACGGCTCGAATGCTGAATTATTTAAATGGCTGGGGGGTACAAGTATTTGTGATAAGTGAGAGACTGCTGAAGTCCAAGACGAGACACATGCTCACGTTCTTCGCAACACTGCCAGATTCAGGAAAAATATATAATTGCTTTCTTGCTGCAACAGCAAGAAGGTGATTAGCCACCTCTTTTGGCAATGAGCACCCTGTGTGAAGGCTTGCGCCTGAATCAGGGTTAGTGCACACATGGAGGCTGCCCAGCCCCCAGGGCAGCCTCAAGTGAGTGCTAGCAGACACTACGCGCCCACCCATGCCCCAAGGAAGAATGCAAGTGTGACAAGGCAAGTCTTGTCTTTGATGCTGGTGCTGTATTGCTTGCATGCTGCTTGCATACACACCGGCACGAGCCAGACGGCCCCTGCCACTTGCAAGATGGATAGGACCCTCACCTCCAAAGTTACCTACATCCTCGAGGGTCCGAACGTTTCCAGAGGACCAGCCGATTGCCCCCTCTGGTATTCGTTCCATCCCTTGGGCAAGTGCCAGGAGAACGCTTGCGTTCTTCCGCAGGGTGTTGCAACGAAGCCTACCGTCTGCGCTCTACAAGCCAAACACCTATTTTACACACAACCATACAAACGCTTATGATTTTCACGTTTGTCCGTTCTCGGGAACCCTTGTTGGGGCCCAACATCTAACCTCTCTCTCTCAGCCTTCCACAGGTCCATTCCTCCCACAGCTCAAGGATGGTAGTTGGCCTAAGCTCCATCCTTGTATCAGCCTGCCATTTAGGCCTCTTGAGGCCAGCATATTCCTCGCTTATGTGTTGCTGGCTGCCAGCTTGCATGCTATTGTTTACCATTTTCTCCCCCGCTTTCAGCCCCACACATGCATGGAAACACCATACCACTCACACATTGAACAATATTCTCCCTCTGCACAAACTAACTAAGCACTCATCGTGTTGCAAAAACATGCATATGAAAAAACACTCTGCCTTCCTTCTGGCAGCCGTGCACACCCACTTCCATGTCCAAGCTCCTACCCGAAAGGCCAAAACTACCTCCACTATCTTGCTCCTTATGCGTGCAGTAAAACACATCAAAGGAAGGCCAGGCAAAAGGAGGGCAGCGCGTGCTGCACTGTACACCATCATGAAAGCCTCCATCTCTGCTCCACATTCCACCCCTTATCCTCCCACACCTCCCTCTACCAACCACGACCCCTCTCTCAAAAATTTTACTTCCGGGAAGGGGGTGGGGAACCTCTGGCAAAATTTTTCCAAATTTCAGCACTTACACAAATTTTCCGTGAATCGCAGGTGCCACACACAGTGTCATGGAGGGAAGGCCATGCTTGACTCCTCCAAGACCAGTAAAAACACGAACCATTATGACATGATGCAATTTGGCATGCCCTCAAGCTCCTATAATTGCAAGCATGAACAACTTCAAGAGCCTCTCTGTGCCCACGAACCCCCCTCCTACACCCCCAGGAATCTGCATGCCCTCCACTGGAACCTCCATGCTGGACCATCCTCTGTGCTAGACTATCCTACAGACCACAGGACTCTCGCGTGGAAATATCATTCGGAGCCCCAAAGCTCTGCTATGTATGCTGTTTCTGATGGTTATGCCCCACCTTCCACAGATAATAACGTCCATAACAGCCATATGGTGCAGCTGGGCATGCCCCCGAGCCAAAGTGAATTATATTTCGAGCAATAAGGACATGAAAGCTATCACTGCCAAGTGCACGCAATAAATAATGTGATTGGAGTGTGCATTGTGACACCATAACCTCTCAAAATTTTCATTAGCATCCAACATAGAAATGACCCCAGCCTAGGCTGGCTCTACGCCTATGAACCTGGCATAGGCTTCTCTGACAACGCCCTTATTATTCAGTGGCTACTTTCAAACAACCTCCGCCAAACTGAAATCTACTGAATCTTTTGGACATAGTACGAGTTAACACATCTGCACTACTCTTGACTTACATGCCCAACAGCATGGCTGTGACGCTTTCCTGTGCCGCAGCCATCATCATGCTTTTGCCATCAAAAAATTTCAAGGTCACTGGAGACTGTGAGACTCACTTAAAAATAGCCCCATTCATTTGAACACTGCTAGGGACTTACCTCTCTTCACTACCTTCAAGCTTACCAGTATAAATGAAAATGCAGGAGCTCACACCATCCCTCTGAGCCCACTCTACATGGAAAAGCAAGAAAAAGCTTTCTGTCCAATTCACTCCTTCAACATGGCCTTAGGTGAGCACATCATCTCTGGCTCCGATGTTCTCTCTCGTATCTGTCACATGGAAGACACCCTAGAAAAGCGCAACCTGCAAAAACAAATTATTCTCAATCGTTACTACACTTGTGGACTAGGCAACTTTAATATCACCATTTTCAACCATTACCTGAGTAAGCTCCCCTGGAACCAAGACAAGAATTACATACTCCAGCAAGCCCACCCCCACTGTACCACGGGCCAAATATCTAGAAATTTGATTGAAAGCATTTTACACAGTGCAACGTACAAGGATGCAGTCATCCTTGCCATTGCCCATGCAAATGGTAGAGGGCATGCTGTTACTCTCAAAAGGAGCACTGGCACTGACCATTCCACTGGAAGTTATTGTGAGTGGCACCTCTTGGATTCTTTAGATAACCATCCTGAACCCCTTCTTACAGACAATGACTGGTGTAAGCTTCAAGGTAGAATACTTATCCTTCAAAGAGGGAGTGTCTGGGACGACCTGGACCCTAACTCTGACTTACACCGAGCAGACAGCTCTGTCCCTTTTGACCCATAATCTTTTGATAACAGAAACAGACCAATCTACATAGACACTACCCCAACTCCAAACTTCCCACCTACCCGCCCCACACAACCCATGGAAAGCTGCATAAACGAAGCCCACACCCAGCCCATCCTACAACCTATCCTCATTACAAATGTTACCCAAGATAACAATCACCAAGAGCCTCTTGAAGCTACATTAAACATGCTTAAAATTATGACCATGAATGTCAGAGGTCTCTTAAAAAGCCACTGGGACCTCCGCCATACTATAGCCACCCAACATCCAGATATCTTAGTCCTCACTGAAACCAACTCCGCAGAAATAACAAACCCCGTGCTTGGATGGAGACCCTCCTTCAGAATTACAAATATTGGTCAGCTTTTGGCTGGTCTGGTGGCACCACAATTTGCGTCCGTGACACTATAGCATTAGCCACACAATGCTCTCCAGCCTGCCTTGACTCTAAAGGAAGAATTGCCTCTGTCATACTCCAGGGAGCCAATGCCAATCTTCTACTGCTGGGCACCTTCTGGCCCTCAGGTAGCTCTCAGGAAGCCCTCACTAGCAGATTTGAAATGCAAGAGCACATCCTGACTCTGATTAACACTTACAGCAACTGCACTTCCATCATCATTGGGGACATGAGTGCTACAGTTCGTGCTAGCGACCGCACCAGCAACATGACCTACCAGGCTGATAGAATGTACCTTGAATTCCTCCTCTCTAACAACTTCTCTCCCTATAAGGATGGAACTAATAGACCCTAGACCCACCACCAGGCTACTGGCAAAGACAGTAAAAATAACAACATTTACACCTTCAGCCGTATTGACGATATCATACTTCCTTCTGAAATTGCACATCAATGCCCTCCCTGCACCACCCATGAACTAGGCTCTCTTAGCGACCACCAAAATTGTTTTAAATGCGCACAGCTTTTCCCCTCTGCCACAAAGCTATTTCCAGATACTTGCATTTGCTCTGGGGCACTCCTCAAGTTGCAATTCCATCTTAAACATTTGTACAAGTTGTGTATGTTGCACATCATAAAGATACATGTTCGGTGTGTCTATCAAGCTCACATTTGCAATGTGCCAAGCAGGTGCTTTGCATGCATGTCTCATGCTGACAAGGATTGATACATGTGCAGGTTAAGAATACACCTTCAAGGGAGAGGAGGCAAGGAGGGCCAACAAAATGGGAGGTAAATAATCCAATCAAGTGAAAAAAGCCATCATTACAAAGCAAAGCAAAGCAATGATTGCATAAGCCAGGTCTGGCTGCTTGCACTGACAGAAATCCCTGTACTCGCATGCTAGCTAGGGCCTCATTGAAAATTAAAAACAAATTGGCAGCATACTACCCACCCAGTACCTTGGTTCTAGGTGTCCTCTTTTCCTTTATTGGTGCAGAGAATGTTGTTATGCCTACACAGTTTGCTTTGTTCATCCTTTACTGCCCACCCAAAGCCATAGCAGAGTACTTAACAAAAAAGGTGATTGCAAAGTAAAAAATTCTCTGGAAACAAGGACAGCTTACTGTTCTTTGTGTAAATCCTTGTTGATGCTGCAGCTACGAACCCTCCTTGCAGGGAACCCAGCGCATGTCTTAAAAAACGCACCTGTCCTTTTCAAACCTGCATTCCCAGTTTGAGCATGGTCCCTTCATTGAAATCTATAACATACTTTTCTCATCCAAAAACCTTTCCTACTGCTTATTTCATGCCCCTTCATTGATATCCGCAGCATACTTTTCTCCTCCAATTAGGTCAGCCCGTAGTGTTGCCTTTCTTATCAACTGCTCTCATGGGTTGCATGGTAACCTACTCATCAACGGTGCCCAAGTTTGTGCCTGTGTTCTATGTGAGAAGCCAGCTGGGAGTCGAAGGTCTTTGTGCGAGCGCATGGCAGGCTTAGTTATGGATTGGGATTTTGTAGAGATGAGGCTGCATGCTGTGTGTTTGCATGCCTGGATATCAGCTGGCCCTTGTCCTGTTTAAGTGTAGGCCATGTGCTGCTTGCTGCTTGCATTCCTTTCAGACCTCAATAACCTGCTTGTTGCATGGCTCTATACACCCTTGCCTTGGTATCTTTTTTTGGATTTGCCTAAGCAAGTTATGCGTAATGTGAGCAGGTTCCGGCTTCGTGCTCATACTTTGAAAGTTGAATCGGCTGTTTGGCAGGATGATGGTACCTCTGTGTGTGACAGGTGTCCTTGCAACCAAACTCAAGATGAAGCACATGTCCTTTTTAACTGTACTGATGAACACGTTTGTTCTCTGCGCCGCAAGTATCAAATGCTTTTTGAACCTTACTTCCAGGATATTGTTGAGATGCAACCTTTTTTACTGCATCAAGTGAGCTCTCAATTTGTTTATCAGTTCCTTCATCAGCGAAACGCAAAGCTTTTCCTTTTTGTGTCTGAGCTTATGGATTTATTTTTGGCTGGCAGAGACCAGCCACAAGCCGATCAGCCAAACGACCTGGCTGAAGGTCACCCCCCATTGTAACCATTGTAACCATTGTTGCATGGCTCTGAAATTGCAGTTGTCTTTCTTCTGTAGATGAACCTCTGTGCCACGCCAGTTAAGTGCATCAGTCCAGCATACGAAGTTCAGCCTAATTACCAATAGCATTATCCCGCAAGCCAAGCAAGCAAGAGTCAAGCCGACTCTCCAGAATCTGTATCATATCTGTCAGTAGCTAGAATCTCCAGCCAAACCCGCTTGTTGCTGTGCGCCACAGCATCAACATCTTATCTGTGTTCCATGCACTTCGCCCAGTGCACTAGCTAGTACATGCGGGCGAGCCTGTCTGCCCATGACAACCAACAGATCCTGATGGCAGGCATGGAAGAGCAAGAGAGGCTAGCGTAATTAAGGCCTACTTGATAGGATGCTGCATTCGCTTTGCCGTTGCATCAGCATATGCATGCGATCCGCCCTACCAGCCTCCGGGTGTGGTAGATGATCCTTTTACATCTTTTTGCTTGTTGAGTGTATTGCATGTTATGTGTGTCATTTTGTGCTCTCTAGTGCTTGACAATTGCTAGGTTTGCTTGCAAGAAGTTATAAGCCTGGCATTGCTTGAAAATTGCAGATGCTGCAGACTTAGAATGCAATTCTGTGAAAAGTGTTGGCCATGAACTTCTGTCTTTTATCTTGCAGCAGGGGGGTGGAGCAAAGCTTGAATTTGTACGTGATGGTAGTGTCTTGCTTCCTGAAAATTTCTGTGCTTCTTTACGCCTTGGGTTCTCGCTCTACTTTATGATTTTGTCTTCACATCCCATTTCTTACCAAAGAAAATCATCACTTGGCATTCAGATACTTCATGCTCGTGACAGGGGGGTTCTGGTCATGGGATGTCAAGACACTGTTATGGCTGCGTCACTTTCTCAGCCTGACAGCTGTCACGACGAGAGTCTGCTGTGCCGAGAGTGTGCTGCAAGTAAGTTGTGTTAGTTGGACAGTGGTATTTATCCTTGTGGCAACACAGCTGAGGCTGTGTTGAGAGAACTTTATTTCACGTAGGAACTCATAGTAACACCATCTTGATCTCATCATCTCTGTAAGCATCATACTGAGCACCCAACTCTAGATTTTATGAGGCTGCCACTGGACAAGCGTGTCCGCGCCAAGATTGAAGAGCTTGCACATGAAGATGCAAACGTCAAGTCCATTGCTTCTGAAGTCAAGAAATTGTCATCTGCCTTGATTACTGAGTACGGCTTAGAGGGTAAGGTAGACCCATCCGACCCTCGCTTTTATCCCAACGAGCAGACCATCTCTTATTGGCGCCGTCAATCATTTCTTGGTCAGCGTCTTGCAAAGTATGACCATACCTCTGTCACTATGTTTGTGGAAGAGCAACAGAGGCAGAAACCTGATGACAAGTGGCACTTGCAGCTTGAAAACCCTGCCATTGGCCAAGATTTTCTTCTTGTTATCCAGGTATGATGTGTTTTTTGAGTATTTACCTTCCTGCTGCACATTTTTTACCCTACCAGAGAACCCCTCACCGCGCGGGTAGCCTGCAGAGCCTGTTTCTGGCCGCGCGGGGGGTTCCGTGCAAACGTATGAGAATGTACCCGCGCGGGGGTCCGCGCGGAACCCTCCAACCCCCGCGCGGTCTGACGGAGGGCAAATTTTGGCGGGGGGTATCCTCAACCCCCCGCGCGGTGAGTATGGCAGGCCCCGCGCGGCGGAATCAGGAAGGGCTGGGCGCGGCACCTCCAGTGGCTCCGCGCGGCTGTTCCAGTTGCCCCCGCACGGCTGTTCATGCGTGAGGCTGTACCCACGCTGTATGAGGCTGTATTCTATGCTTGCTGCCCTCCAAAGTTGCTGATTACTCGTTAAAAAGAAGTTCAAGTTGATTGTGAACAAATCCCACACATCAATCATCGTAAGTTTGACAATTAAAATAATTTCCAACATCCATAAAATGTCACATCCATCATGTTCAAATAAACTTCTAGCTGCATGTCAGTACAAGACACCCATCCCTCACGGACACCCTCTAGCTGTATGAACGGGGTTGTTCTCCTTTCTGAGGTGCTCCTGAGCAGAAGGTTGCTCTTCTACCACTTGGTGCACAGTCTTTGGCTTTCTTCTGGACAGCTGCAGCCTGGTTCTGACCTGCCTTCTCGGTAAGCTGCCTTGTACGTTTGCCTGCATGCACCATGAGGGGGAAAGCACTGTGTGTGTGTGTGTGTGTGTGTGTGTGTGTGTGTGTGTGTGTGTGTGTGTGTGTGTGCGTGAGCGCATGTACAAAGATGATATGTGCACATGCATGCATGTTAGTGTGTGTGTGTGTGTGTGTGTGTGTGTGTGTGTGTGTGTGTGTGTGTGTGTGCGTGCGCGCATGTACAAAGATGATACGTGCACATGCATGCATGTTAGTATGTTAGTATGTGTGTGTGCATGCATGCGCGCAATGCATGCATGTGAAACACACCACACACATCAGCACATCAGCACATGCATGCATTGGCGCGCGTGCGAGTACACCCAGACCAACACCCACTGACCTCGGATGGGGAGATTAGCTGGTCCTGATGCTGCAAAGGTGTTGTTGTCCTCTGCACAGTTGCCTGCACAGAGGAGGGTGAGACCAGAAGTGCAAAATAATGAACATGCTGTTCTATTCCAGCTTTGGAAGGACTTACCCAAACAATTTTCCTTACAATTGGAGTAGCTGAATGGAGGGACAAATTAACAGTCAGTGGATCTGTCAGCACAGGCAGCTTGCACTACCTGCCTGCCAAGATGCAAGTTGATCGAAGATTATTGATCGAAGATTTTCCAAAATAGCCAAAAAAATAAGGCCAATTACAAGCGAGGATGCAGATGCATGCTGCAAACACGCGCTCACACATGCAACAAACGCAACTCTGCATGAAACAAACGCGCGCACGCACACACACCTTGGTGGGTGACCATCTGCTTTCAAGGCGCTACAGCATCATTGCCTGTAGAGTTGCCACCTGCAGACAGGAGTGCAAGCCAGGAATTGCACACCATGTGTCACAAATGTCAGCATTCAGCTAGGTTAACAGCAGCTTGCATGCGGTTGCATGCTGCAAACGCGACACACACACACACACACACACACACACACACACACACACACACACACACACACACACACACACACACACACACACACCTTGGTGCTCAGGCGTTGTATGCACTGGCTCGGCTGGACCATTGCTTCCAGAGTTGTTGCCTGCCGATAGGAGGTGCATGCCAAAAACCGCACACCGTGCGGTGCAACTGTTAGGGAAGGGAAGGGAAGGGTTACATAGCTGTACCTGCCTGCGGGGGCAGCTTAGCTGAAGCAAAACGTGCCTGCAACCAAACCAGTACAATCTAAAAAACAATCTAAAAGCTCAGTCACAGCATTTCAGGCAAGCAGACACGAACTTGGCTAATCCTAGGACATCATCCTGGTTCATGAAGTCTGTAAGGCGTGATGCTCTGCTTGGGGGTGCAGAGCTAAACTGATGCTGGAACTGAGCAAGCAGGTTTGTTAAATCCTGAGATGGGCAATCCAGGATCATGTGCTCTTCGTCGTACAGTGTGCAACTGTTAGCATTCACAAAAGCGTGCAGCAGCACCTGCATTATGTGCTGTAAGGCAAGATGACACGAGACTTTTCTTGAAATGCAGAAAAAAGGCAGGCCAGGCTGCAGCAGCGTGCTGGAAAAAATTATTGATATCACACCCCACCCCAGAAAACAACACATCCACACATACCTTGGTGCTCAGGCGTTGTATGCACAGGCGCGGCAGGAGTCCTGTATGCACAGGCGCGGCAGGAGCATTGCTGCCAGAGCTGTTGTCTGCGGACGGGAGGTGCATGCCAGAAACCGCACATTGTGCATTGCAATTGTTAGCATTCATTGAAGCGTGTAGCAACATCTGCATTATGTGCTGCTTGGAAAGGAAAGGGTAAAATTGCTGTATCTGCCTACGAGGGCAGCCAAGCTAAAGCCAAATTAGTCCAATCTAAAATAAACTTAGTCTCTGCCTTTCAGGCATGCAAACACAAACTTGGCTCATCCTTGGACATCAGTCAGGCTTATGAAGTCTTTAAGACGTGTTGCACTACTTGAGGTAGAGGATGTGCTGCAAAGCAAGATGACACGAGACTTCTATTGTGAGGTGTTTTGTTGTCATAGACATGCAAATTTGCGTATTCACACATGTAATGGCTAATTTCCACACCCACACGCACTCAAGTCATTGCCTGCAGAAGCTCGTTGTGTGTCGCTGGTCTGCTGTTGCCCGCTTGTCTCGGGGAGTCCCAGAATTTATGGGAAATCTGCACATGTTCAAGGCATGTGTGCGTGTGTGTGTGTGTATGCGTGTGTGTATGTGTGTGTGTGCGCGTGAGTGCGTGCACACCCATTTCCACGTTCATGCATGATGCTGACAAGTAAGTTGCATGGCTACGTTAGATCTTGACAGTTGGCATGCTGCATCCTGCACTGTGCAGGGATCATGTCTCCTGAAAATGGAGCATTTAGCAACACACTAAGCATTCCTCACACTTGTTTCATTGCCTCCATGCCAAATCATTTGCTGCTTCTGCCTCTCCCTTGTTCACAACCTTCTTGCGTCCCACAGCTGCTGGGGGTGCGTCTGGCTGCAAGCCTTTCAGGTTAGGGAACTGGATGACTATCTCTGCCCAATTGCTGTCTGTCTTCAGACCGTGCCAGCTTCTTCATGTGCTGCAGGCCATATTCTGTGAACCCCTTTGACCCACAATCCCCCCCCTGCTTTAGCTTACAGTACTTGTCCTTGCTTTCCTCCTTGCGCTGCTCGCCCTGAATATATGCCCAATCCCAACCCCAGCGCTTTTGCATAACCTCCCTGAGCCAGTCCCCCCTGATGTGGACGTAAGGGGCAGAATTGTGCACCAGATTATGCATCCCATTCTGCTTCATCCCTGCTGGCTGCACTACTCTCTGTGCACTGTCTCCACACGAGCTCCCTGCTCCAACGCTTCCCCCCTGGGACCCAGCTGACTTGCACCGCGGATCACCTGCAGCATCTTCACCTGCTGCCACGATGAAGTCAAACACCCTAGTAGCTGTCGCACCGTTTAACTCACGCTTCAAATCCTCCATGACGTCGTTCGGGTTCCTCGTGTTATACGTGCCCATCGAAGCCAAGCCGGGTGGGCTGAGGGACAGCCCGTGCTCCACCACAACGGCCCTGGCACGGTTGACTCGGCTGTCCACTGGATCCATGCCAATGCACTGCGCGGTCCCAATAGAGCTGCACATCGTCTGTGCCATGCTTGTTGCAATGCCTATCTGTTGTTTGCAGGCTCTCAAGGAGCCTGGGCTCATGCGGGAACCTGGAATGCCTGTCTGCACATTTTCTGCACAGGCACCACCATCTCTTCTCCAGGTCTGCCCGAGGGGGCGCCTGCAACTGTCTCTTAGGTGCCATTTCCCTTTTAAATTCAATAAGAATACATTTATGTAGGTGGCGGACGGAAGCAGGGCCAACTAACCATAAAACTTGAACTGAAAGTGTCCGCTCGGACAGTCGCTCTACAGAGTGAACAATCCGTGTTTACACAATTTAGCCAATTCATGTGGCATCAATTTAACCGTGGAACTGAGTTGGGGCAAGAGAAAGCCTGGGAAAGTCCTGTTCGGCATCCCTAGGGGAGGCACCCCCCGCGCGGGAGCTTCGCTGTACCCGCCGAGGTCCCCGCCAACCCCCCCTGATCCCCGCGCGGTGATGGGTTCTCTGGTAGGGTTATTTTAGCCCTTGGAAACATGCAGACAAGCGAGCAGCGGAGGATGCTAGAGCTGTACGGCAATGTTGCTGTGGGAATGGACAGCACATACAAGACGAGTATGTGGTAAGGGGTCTTGCTCATGCTATGTTTGTCGTGCCAGAGGAATAAATGTATTCCAATAAAGGAAGTGAGGACTGACTATCTCACGTTTATGCTGGCATTCTTTCATTCAGGGGTTTCCAATGTTTTTGCTGAGTGTGGTGGATAACCACGGCCATGGCTTCCCAGTGGCTATGTTCATTGTCCAGAGGGAGGACTCCTCCACGATTGCCCAGGCACTGAAGCTTATTACCGTACAGACCCGTGATTATTACGCAATATATATCTTTTTTCAAGGGCTGCGTAGTGCGTAATGGGGTTTTTCAGGGGGGTGCAAACTGGTGCGGAATGAGGAAATTAATTCGTTGAAGCGGGGTGCGAACTGGTGCGGAATGGGAAAAATAAATAGCTGAATTAAATCCTGAGACCCCCCCCCCCCCGAAAGGCAATGGACAAGTTTGTGCGTCGTGTAGATGAACAGACAAGGGATGCGAACAGCAAGGAGGCCAAGCAGTCAAAGCATGCGTGCATGGTGAGCAAGGGTAAAGCGCTGCAGCAGAAGCGGAACAGGGAGGAAGAGCAGAAAGTAAACAAGGCTCAGCGGAAGCAGCTGCTGCAGGAAGGACAGGGACCTGGACGGCCTCGCAAAGCTGTCGGTCCTGTGCAGCAGCCCACAGCCCCTCCTGTGCAGCCACACCAAAGTGAGACCAGAACAGCACAGAGGAAGATGAAGAGCGTGAGATGGAGGAGCGAGCAGTAGCGATAGAAAGGGGGGCAGAAGGGGTGCGAGCAGTAGGATCAGGGGTAGTGCCCTCATCGCAGGATGGCAGCCGCCATTGGCAAGAGGGGCACAGGGCCAGGATGAGGTGCAATGGGAGGACATTTGAACGCTTTGAAGATTGGCTGATGGAGGCAAAATGCCGAATTTGAGGTCCCAAAACAGCAAGAAGAGCAATGCATGCAATACCTTCAATGAATAGGATAGGAAAGGGTTACATAGCTGCACCTGCCTACAAGGGCAGCTTAGCTGAAGCAAAAGGTGCCTGTAACCAAACCAAACCAAACTTGTGTAAATGTCAACTGAAAGCCTTGAGCTGAGTTCAGAAGTGTCAACTGTAAAAGTCACACACACACTGTCACTCTAAGTGAAACAAGCACGCAAAGTCATGCACAAAAAACTTCATAAGGCTGTAGTGTCAGGAAAATACACTTTTGTGTTTCCACAAGAAGCACAGGAAGTTTTAGAACAGCATCGCTCTGAAAAAGCCTTTTTTCCTGCCTGAGGTCCAAGAGGCCATGATAGATGTGTTATGTTCTGCTTTGCACTTCAGTTCTCAGCATCCACTGTTATAGATGCAATGCAATGCTTCAGGAATAGTAACCGCCGATACAGCCTGGTGAGTGCACATGTCAAAGAAGGTATCAACTGTGTTGCCTTGCTTGAATCTCTTCAGCAGATAAGTACCCTCTGTAATCTCTCCAAGACATGGCACGGGGTATGGACGGCCCTTGAGGACCCCCATACACCCCCCCATACCTCCTATTAGGGACCCATGCTGCTTTTATTGCCTGCGCAGTCTTATGTGCTCGAACTGCATGCAATACCTTCAATGAATAGATCCTACTTTATCTGTGTTAGCGCTAAATGGGATGATTTTGCTTGGCTTTTGTGCTTTCATCAACTGCAGCAACCTAGGATCAAACATTTTCCAGACACTAGCTGCATGGATAGCAAATAACTCAGATTAATTTCTTACTCAGCTGCTGTAAGGCCATAGAGCAACTGCTGAGCCTGTAAGTGCATAGTGAGGGTTATGCTTGCTGGAGGGTGCGCGTTATGGGGGGGCGTAATGGCTGAAATTTCTGGGCAGGATTTCCTTGAGGGTGCGTAATCCAGCATGCGTAATGCTGATAATAATTGTGCAGGCTTTCCTGGAAGGTGCGTAATGAGGCGTGCGTATTGCAAAAAAAAACCTTTCAGCAGGGTGTGTACTGGTGGGTAATGGAGAAATTCAATTGCTGAAAAAAGGGGGTGCGGATTGGTCACGGGTCTGTACGGTAAGCAGTGGAGCATGAATTGGTATCCAAAGGTTGGTGTGATTTACAGATTTACAGATTAAGCAGTGGAGCATGAATTGGTATCCAAAGGTTGGTGCAAAACTCCTCACGTTGCAACCACCAACTTATTTGTCCACCAACTTATTTGTTGTTTGTGCACCTTCCAGATCTTTATGGTGGACAAGTCCAAAGCTGAGGAGAACGCCATTGCTGAGGCCTTTGGGGAAGGCGTCAAGATCTTGCTGTGTGATGTCCACCGTCTCCAGGTATGCTGGCAAGGGACTGTTTGTCAGTGTTTTGATGAATGAGATGATAACTTACACTTGGTTTACTCAGGCTTGGTGGCGGTACATCATTGCTGGCCACAATGGTGTGAAGAAAGAGCACCAGGCTGAACTGTACTATGACTTGCGAGCGGTAGCGAACGCAATGTCCTTTGTGGAGCTGGAATCCCGCCTCCAGCACTTGAAGCAGAGTCCCGCCTGGAAGAGCAATCCAAAAGTGCGGTACTGGCTGGAAAGCCATTGGCTCAATTGCATGCCTGCCTGGGTAGCTGGCCATCGCACAGGTAAGGCTGTTGAGCACAGGCTTCTAAGGTCTGATTGTTGTTGTTTGTATTAATCTGTTTTTTTCCCCACAGAGTGCCATGGAGGTCAGAACACCAACAACCACTTGGAGGCTATGAACCGTGTCTTCAAGGCTAAGTGGCTCGGCGACAGGCACGATAAGCGCTTGGATTCTTTACTTCAGACCTACATGACTGTCATTATTCCTTTCTACATTCACAAGTACAGGCGCAACCAAATGCTTTCCATTTCCTTCACAGAGCAGGTGAGTTTTATGCTGCTCTTCCACGTTTTATTCAGGATGAAGCAATAACAAGGAGTTCCTTGCAGGTTAGGGCTGTTCCTTTGCCCCTCTGCTTTTAAAAGCCGGCCTCAGCCAGTTGTTCAAACTTTGCTGGGACGAAAAGCTGCGGGTGAACAGGTGCCTCATGTGTCTGTTGTGACTCTCCCTGGCAGTCGTTTTTTCTTGCCAAAGTCTATTGCTTCCCAGTGTGCAGATGTCAGGCACGCCGAGCGAGATGGACTCATTCCGCGAGGTGTGTGTGCGATTGCTCTTTGATGATGCACAGAGCATTAAGCCCTCACTGTTAATAATCATTGTGTCCGGCCATCCAACCTTGCATGCAAGCATTGTTGCTTAAGAGCCCACTCACGTGACAAACAATTGCAGGTTCAGGCATGTCAGGTATCTTCACTCTTGCGGCTGTGACCCCCGCTTTGAGTAACAAAGCAGGGTACACTGTTGACCTGACCCATGGCAACTGTACCTGCCCAGACTTTAGCCACAACAGGTGCTTTTGGTTTGTGTTGTGTTCTCAAGGGTCTCCCAGCCATTTCTTGTCCTTGACAGGTGTACTCTTTCATGTGCACTTCCTCTTTATTTTGTAGGCACCCGTGCAAGCATATATTTGCTGTGCTCCACCATAATCAATGGACGCTGGAGAAGTTGCCCTCTGCTCTGCTTGCACAACCACACCTGCTCATTGACTACCACGTCCTGCCCAGCAATCTCAACAAGAATACCATTACTGAGGTGGGTTTTGCTTGCTTGGTATAGAGGTGATCGGGGACATGAGCAGGTGTATCAGATTGCTTGAGGAGCAATTCTTATTCAATTTTGTAGGAGCCAGCCATGTCAGTGGATGAGGATGAGGCCCCTGATCAAGGTGGAGGTCTGGACGGACACTTGTGGGACATGATGGACACCCTGCACGTCATCATGGCTGACCCTGAGCCTTTTAGTGACAGCGAAGAGGAAGTCCCCTGTGCACCCAGGCCCCCCAACCCCCCTGCACCCCTTCAGAGTTGGCAGCAGCATTCCGCGCCGGGAGGAAGCAGCTTGAGCAGCAGTTTCAAGTCATCTTAACAGCTTTGTATAGGCCAGGTGTGTCTCACAATTTCTTGGGCTTTGTACTCTTTTCTGTCCTTGACTGTGAATTCCAATTGCTTTCCTGTTTGCCTTCGGCCCAAAATGAGCTGGAAAAAACATGGCAGAAATACTTATGTGCCATGTGCCATGTAGGTGCGGAGGAAGACATGCAGACGCTGCGAGATCTCCTGGAATCTGTCAAGCCTGGCTATGCAACCTGTAACGGTAGAGCTGAAGTTGATCAACATCCAAGTGATGGTATAAGCAGAAGACTCCACATCTGAATATATCCGAATGAAGCACTGCATGACCAAGTCCCCAAGCAGACAAGTAGATGCTCATAGACGCTCATCTTTATATTAGTTTTAAGTTACTGTAGTTTGCACAATAGTTTAGCCTCCCACCTTGCGCTAGGAGCGAGGGGGGAACACCAGACAGACTTGCCATCGCTTAGATGCTTATTTCCTTTGCATTGCCATGTTGTGACACAACTTGATAGTGAGGGGAAGACCAAGTAGGCTTGCCATCATCTAGACGTTTGCTTTCTTTGCAATATCATACTCTCATGTGTGAAATGCTCCCCTTGTTGTTCAACTGTAAATCCAAACACTAACCAAGTGACTTGGTTGATTGAACCTCTCTTTGGGTGCACAGCCCGGGTTAACTAAAGAAGCAAGGTGAGCACACGTCCCCATGGCGTAGATAGCTAGTGTAGTGTTAGCACCACCTGCCCTTATGGCAGAGACACCACCTGTCGTTCGGGCACGTCGGAATGTAGGAAAGCATTACCGACCCCCTTACCACAGCTTACCACCGCTTACCAGACATGGCTTACCAATTAAGACGGATTGATAATTGAGCTGGTAAGCCATGGCTTACCATTAACCCATGGTAAGCCAATGATGGTAATGCTTTTTGCTATGATTTTGGGTCCAAATTTATTAAAAAAAGCATTACCATAGCAGGCTTAACGCCAATTAACTGGAAAGCACAGGCTTACCACAGCTTACTACTAATCCGGCTGTTAAGGCTGGGTTGAAGCCTTTCCACCAACTTACCAGAAAGCTGGTACCGGTAAGCTTAGTATTTATGGCTTACTCCCTAGCTTACTAGAAAGCTATCCCAGTAATGCTTTTTTCTATAGTTTCACTGATTACCGATTAAGCAAGCCTGGTAAGCCTGGTGCTGTGCTTTCCAATTGGCTTATCAGAAAGCTGGTACCGGTAAGCTTTGTGTTTATGGCTTACTCCCTAGCTTACTAGAAAGCTATCCCAGTAATGCTTTTTTCTATAGTTTCACTGATTACCGATTAAGCATGCCTGGTAAGCCTGGCGCTGTGCTTTCCAATTGGCTTATCAGTAAGCTGACCTTGGTCTATTGTCCTTGGCTTACTGGAAAGCCATTTTGGTAATGCTTGCAAGTATTGAGGTGCATTAATTACTGATTAAGCAAGCCAGCCTGGTAATCCTGACGTTGTGTTTTCCACCTGGCATTTTCCCAGGGGTCCGCAGGTGTGGACGCCTCCACGGCCACCGCGGGATGCATCCTGTGTATTCAAACACACTTCGTTTTAGTTGCAAAATCGCCAAGTGCTGAAGTTGTATCTGTTCCCACAAGGTTGACCGGCCATGCAAGCGCGCCCTTCGCACGCGCACACCTGCAGCAACGAACACAGCATGCTTAATCCTCGATGGTGTGAGCTGCAGCGCAGACAAAGGGAGAGAGGAGCGAGTGGTGGTAATCATCGGTGGGGATTGCTTCTCCTGCTCAGCCTCCTCTTTTCCCTGCACGCACATGCACAGCATCAGTAGATGTAAGTGGTGCATACTCTATCATACTCAGTGCCCATCCTGTGGAGGGCAGGGAGGGGCATCACGCACACACTGCAGTCATGCAGTTACCAATGCCACACAGTGGTTGAGCTGGCCAGCACCATATGTAGCTGCTCCAGCCGTGCCTTGGTTCCAGCGGGTGACAGGATTGAGGAGAGGGAGGAGCGGAGAGGGAGTTTTGGGACAGCCAAACATCTGCAGAAGGGTCAATCACAAAGCAGCGCTAGTGTAGGCCTGGATATTATTAAACAAATTGTACATTCTCGTCACCAGACGCACTTGAAGTCGCGAGCTTCATAAAAAGCCGCTAAGTGCTGCACACCGAAATTCCAGCGAGAAGTGCTCATCCTTCACACATCCACCAGGGCTTTTCCTGCATTTTTCTTTAACCTGTCAGGTTGGTATGGCCAGCAACTCACTGGGGGGAGAGCCTGGGCTTTCAAACAACCACCCTCATCATTACAAGGCTTATCAGTGGCTTCCTATGGCTTACCTGGTGCATTACTATGTTTGCAAGCACGCAGGCTTACCGGGTGCATTACTATGAAGCAGGGCACCCATGCTGCATTTATAGAGCATTACCAGGCTTATCAATGGCTTTCCATGGCTTACCAACCTGCAAGCACGCAGGCTTACCGGGTGCATTACTATGAAGCAGGGCACCCATGCTGCATTTATAGAGCATTACCAGGCTTATCAGTGGCTTTCCATGGCTTACCTGTCTGCAAGCACACAGGCTTACCAGGTGCATTACTATGAAGCAGGGCACCCATGCTGCATTTATAGAGCGTTACCAGGCTTATCAATGGCTTTCCATGGCTTACCAACCTGCAAGCACGCAGGCTTACCGGGTGCATTACTATGAAGCAGGGCACCCATGCTGCATTTATAGAGCATTACCAGGCTTAATCAATGGCTTTCTATGGCTTACCAATCTGCAAGCACACAGGCTTACCGGGTGCATTACTATGAAGCAGGGCACCCATGCTGCATTTATAGAGCATTACCAGGCTTAATCAATGGCTTTCTATGGCTTACCAATCTGCAAACACACAGGCTTACCGGGTGCATTACTATGAAGCAGGGCACCCATGCTGCATTTATAGAGCATTACCAGGCTTAATCAATGGCTTTCTATGGCTTACCAATCTGCAAACACACAGGCTTACCGGGTGCATTACTATGAAGCAGGGCACCCATGCTGCATTTATAGAGCATTACCAGGCTTATCAGTGGCTTTCCATGGCTTACCTGTCTGCAAGCACACAGGCTTACCGGGTGCATTACTATGAAGCAGGGCACCCATGCTACATTTTTAGAGCATTACCAGGCTTATCAATGGCTTTCCATGGCTTACCAACCTGCAAGCACGCAGGCTTACCGGGTGCATTACTATGAAGCAGGGCACCCATGCTGCATTTATAGAGCATTACCAAGCTTAATCAATGGCTTTCTATGGCTTACCAATCTGCAAACACACAGGCTTACCGGGTGCATTACTATGAAGCAGGGCACCCATGCTGCATTTATAGAGCATTACCAGGCTTATCAATGGCTTTCCTTGGCTTACTGACAATTTGAATAGCATTTATGTGAAAAGCATTAACAGGCTTGCCATAGGCTTACTACGCTTACCAAATTGGTAAGTACAGGCTTACTGACTCACTTACCTAGCTTTAAAAAACGAGCATTACCAAACTCAGATTACCAGCCGATTAACGCTGGCTTAATCAAACAGTAAGCCAGGGCTTACCATCTCGCTTACCAGTCTGGTAAGCGAACAGTAAGCTTGGAAAGAGGGGTCGGTAATGCTTTCCTACATTCCGACGCAGAGGCATTTAGTTAGGAACCACCTGCCGCACGGCAGAGTAACCAGTCCTTGTGGCTGAGAGAGATTAGCATAGGCATCACCTGTCGAAAGACAGAGTACACCGGCGCGATGCCGAGATAATTGTCACCTCCCAGGATCACGTCCATTGCGGTCTAGACATATCTTTAGAGCACCTGTCCAGTGACAGAGGCTACCCCGCCCTCAGCGTTGGAGAAATATAGTCGAAAATTACCTGACGGACAGGGGAAACTAGCAATAGGCTGAGGAAGCTTTCCCCTGCCTGTGCAGTGTAACCAGCCATTAAGGGCTGAGATGATTTTGGGAGTACCTGCCATGTAGCAGAAAGTAAGAATAGCTGGAAAACCTGTAGCCACTTACAGAGACAACCTGCTCCTAGTAGAGGCTCTGCCTTAAGCAGAGGAAACCTGAACATTATAGACAAGTAGCGAGCAAGGAAGATCCTAGGCATGCTGGAATGAGCATTCATGCTCCAAGCAAAGCAAACCTAAATTGGGCCCAAGACTTATACACACGCTTCCACGAATTGCGCCATGCAAACCAACCTCCTCCACTCCATTCGTTACACAACCTGTCTGAGCAAGTTGCCTGGATTTAGCAAAGAGCAAGCCTCCGGCGTGCAGCCCTCAAAGCGTGCATCACCAGCTCAGCGCCCCTCACCATCAGCTAGCCATGGCTTCCCCCTCTCTTCTTCCCTGCCCTCCTGCCCTCCCTTCACTGCCTCAGCCCCTCCATCCCTACCTCCAGACAACCATGGCTTCCCCCTCTCTTCTTCCCTGTCCTCCTGCCCTCCCTCCACTGCCTAAGCCCCTCCCTCCCTACCACCAGACAGCCTTCCTTCTCATCCAATTTCCTCAGCAAATGCCAGCAAGAGGCGTGCTCCCCCCGCATGCCAAGGCAGTGCTGACAAGCAGGCGCGCATGGAGGGGATATTCCGTGTACAGAGCACTGTTGGCCGTCCCAAGCAAGTAAAGGAGGCTTTCCCCCCTCCAATGCCTGCACCTCCACCCGATCCAGCCTTTCTTGCAATTACAACTGTGGGCTTGGCATCCACAGGCAACCAACTCCTGTTTGGCAGTACCTCAGCATCCTCTCCAGCCAAGCAACTTGGCAAGGTGCCCAGCACTGCTCGTTGCGCTGGTGGGCCAGCATCTATGCAAGGTCCCCACCCCAATCTCTCCTATGCCTCTCTACCCCTTGCCGACCTTACCTCCCACCCACGCTACGTCTCCTTCCAGATGCAGCACTTCCTGGGGGGGGGCTTAGCTGCCTTGCAGGGGGGGTGTTCCCATCAAGCAAGGCACAACAGCTTGGTGTGAAGCGAGGGCAGATGTCCCCTTCAAAGCTTCTGCAATTGGGCAGCTGCTTGGCTTTCATGGCAGTAAGGCAGCTGAGGTGCTTGGTGAGCATGCCACAGTCCGTGGGGAGGGCCATGCAGCTGCTGCATACCAACAGGTTTTTCAGCCTTCAGATCTGCAGCCTCCTTCAGCGGCCATGCAATGGGGCAGCAGCCATGAGGTATGTGGCAAGCTCACACTCATCAGTGACCTTCCACAATCAGCTACCCTTGTAGAGTGTGGCTTTCAAGCTACACCAGCTGCAGCTCTGCATGGCCTCTTGCCTCCCGGCGTGCTCGGTGCTTCTCCTGATGGAGTGGTCTGGGAGTGTGAAGCATCAAGCTTCACAGCCAAGGCTGTGGAGATCAAGTGCCCATTTCCTTTTCAGGACAACGACAGCCATGGCTACAGGTAAGGAAGCGTGGGTGCAAGGCGATGCAGGGAAATCAGGATCATTCTAGTTGTTGCACGTTTTAAAGTTGTGTATTGATTTGCTAACAAACAAAACCTGTGCACGTTTCCAGGTTCAATCTCCAGGACAAACGCGTCACAGTGACAGCGGATGTCTACGCGCAATGTCAAGTTGTCATGATGACCCTCAGCGTGCACGAGTGCCACCTCCTTTACTGGCAACTGAATGCCTCATAGTCTTTTATTATCCAGCGTGATCAGGGTTGGTGCATGTCCTTATTGGTGGTGTTGAAGCAATTGTATCAGCAGTTTGTTTTGAAAAGGAAGGAGCCCAAATCAAGTGATTTATGGGTGCTTGACAAGTACGATGATCTTTTGTCCGCCACCAAGGCAGGTTGTGTTCAAGCAAACAGCACACGCCCCCAAGTGCAGAGCATCAAGGGGGATGTACGTGGCAATGTCTTTACTTAGATTGGATTGGATATGCAGCACAAGTGGGTTGGAACATTTTTTGGTGGAATGCTGATTGCTCCCTTGCTCATTGCTTCCTTCATGACATTTATTCATGGTTAGCAATTCACTTGGCCTCTCGTGCGCCTTCTTCCCTGCAGAAATAGGCTGAATTGTGTATTGGTTTTCAATTTTAGCATTTTTCTTGATCTTTTTTGTGAGCTTTCATCTTCTGCCTGCAAGTATCCCTAAGCTGCAACTCCCCAATCCTTGAGAATTTCCCAAATCTGACTTCACAGATGTTTTTAGATTATCCCAATTACTCAAAATACAAAGTCTCA
>OU611764.1:3750992-3760992 GCA_914767535.2 Dunaliella primolecta
GTGAATATGCCAAAGTGCACTTTTGGCAGCACTTTTTGATATCAAAGTGCATTTTGATTTCTATCAAAGTGCAGGTGTGGTCAACTGTCTGACAAGGCTGCTAATTTGACTTCCAGCATGTACCCTGCACCTTGAAGGAGCTTTCATCCTACGACCATGCAAGAAATAACATGTAAAGTTGAAATAATTCACTTTCTTAACCCTGGAAATGCACTTTGATGGTATGCACTTTTGTCTTCAAAGTGCACTTTTGCTTCATCAAAGTGCAACTTTGACCGATTCAGAGACAGTTTTCTCCAAACACGCCTCTTCCACCATGCCAGCAACAGCTGTGGGTAGAGCAGGTGCTGTGGAACTAACATCAAGCAACAGGGAACGCATTCTACCTTTTTTGGCTGGGACCCCTGATGCGCGATGTCAGGCTGAGAAAGTGACGCAGCCACAACAGTGTCTTGACATCCCATGACCAGAAAAGGTGTTGATGCCGTGGCGCACAGCAACAAGCGGTTCGGCTGGAGATTCTAGCTACTGACAGATATGATGCAGATTCTGGAGAGCCGGCTTGACTCTTGCTTGCTTGGCTTGCTGGATGATGCTATTGGTAATTAGGCTGAACTTTGTATGCTGGACTGATGCACTTAACTGGCGTGGCACTGCTGGCTTCCTCCTCCAAGGGCTAGGTGAGCTTACTCACACATGGGCTACTTTATTAGGGGCTTGACTGGGTTTACAAAGATGATCAGAACAAGATGGTGTTACTACGAGTTCCTACGTGAAGTAAAGGGTTCTCCCAACACAGCCACAGCTGTGTTGCCACAAGGATAAATACCACTGTCTAACTAACTCAACTAACTTGCAGCACACTCTCGGCACAGCAGACTCTCGTCGTGACAGCTGTCAGGCTGAAAAAGTGACGCAGCCACAACAGTGTCTTGACATCCCATGACCAGAACCCCCCTGTCACGAGCATGAAGTATCTGAATGCGAAGTGATACCAAAGAAATGGGATGTGAAGACAAAATCATAAAGGAGAGTGAGAACCCAAGGCGTAAAGAAGCACAGCATTTTTCAGAAAGCAAGACGCTACCATCACGAACAATTCCAAGTTTTGCTCCACCCCCCTGCTGCAAGATGAAAGACAAAATTCCATGGCCAACACTGTTCACAGAGTTGCAATCTCCAAGTCTGCAGCATCTACAATTTTCCAGCATTGCTAGGCAGCAAATAACCATGACTGTGGCTGTGGCTTCATGGCTATCTCTGGCGGTGCAGCTGGACGCTCCAGCGGTGGTTGTCTGCTGTGCTGGTTGGTTGTCCTCGCAGTGCGCATTACATATGGCAAATGTTTTGTGAGTGGCAGCCGCTGTTTGTATGCAGGGGCACGTGTGTGGCTAGGTCTGTCAGCTGGGAACTGGAACAAGCTCACGTCTTTGATTCGGCTGTATTTGTTGCGCGTGGTATGCCATGCACGTATGGCGGCTGCAGCTGAGGATGCTGTAGTGCATGAGTGCGTCAGTGGCACTTGGTGGGCAGCACATGCATGTGATGCAACTGTGCTTACGCTGGATTTTGTGTGTGCATCATGCTGAGGATCTGCAAACTTGTCTGCAGCAGTGGTCATGCAGGCCAGAAATGCGGTGGCAGCAGTTTTCAATTGGCTCTTGCCAGTGCTGATCAGTGGTACACTGGCAAATGTGACCATGTCATTCTTTGTGCGCAAGAATGGGCGGTACTGCAGCAAATTGACCACAGGATCTGCGCGTGCACCCCAGTCGCGGGCAACATGCGTGCTCAGCAGCACCTCATACAAGTCATTCACACCTGCAACAACCAGGAATGTCACGCCATCTGGGGATGCAGTTGAGCATTCAACATCTTTACCTCTGTTAAGTATGCTCCAGATTGGGCCTACCACCTGACCAATGACTCCCCCTGCACTTCCCATAGAGGTATGGATCTTGTGGGTTGAGGGGCCATACAGGATGCCATTCTTGTCAGCAAACTCTTTGGACAGGAGATTCACCTCAGAGCAAGTGTCAAATAGCACGCGTGAAGCAGTGATGATTTTCTCTCTGTGCGCGAAGGATACACCCTCAGATAGCCTGTACAGGCCGCTACTTTCATTCATGTATTTTGTAGTGTCAAAAGTGGGCTGTTCTGGGATTGGGCCATGCTTGGCAGCAGCGAACACAGGCACATCATCAAAACCAAACAAGGATGGCTCTGAAGAGGTGGCAGCTTCAGGTGCAGTTGCCACCTTGCCATCGGAAACGGAGTGTGATGCAGCTCGCGTGTGGGACTCTGCCAGGCTTGTTTGCGCACTCACTTGTGATGGTGTTGGTGTACCTTCAGGGGCAAGGAGATCAGTGCGCTTGAGAGCGCCCATCAGCGTTGGCTTGGGAACCTTGAAGGACACCTCAAAGCCAGGAAGTTTCTGCATGGCAATGAAGTCTTGCACAGACAGCTTTGATCCCACAATGCGTACTGTGGCCATAGCAGGAGGTTCTGGCTTCTGCACAGGTGCTGGTGCTTCGCCTGGTACATCTGCACGGTTTAGCGGTCCTGCACGGAATGGCACAGGTGTGGCTGCACACACACTTGACTTTGGTTCTGGGTCCATGTCTGTACGCACTGTCAGTAAGGCATGCAGAGGTGGCCACACAGGTTGGATGTGGTCTGAAGCAGGCGTCTGAGCAAAGGCACAACGTGCACCATCTGGTGACTCAGTAGTTGGCGCTGAATAGCGAGTCATGTGCACTTGCTTGGTTTGCTGGGTGGCAGGGGCAGGTGCTGGCATGCGGGGCTGTGCAGGTGGTGCGCGCATGTGCACACGCGGGTCATAATCCCTTCCATAGCATGGTGCATCAGGCGGGTGAATGCGGCCACAGACCTCATGGCGAGGGTACTTGAACATCATGCCAGCGCGTGCGGGGTAGATCATGTTGCTGGCATAGAATGGGGCAGGCGCAGTTTGAGGGCCTGCATGCTGTGCTTGCATGTGCACTGGTGCATAGGAGTGTGGCTGTGCTGCGGGGTACCATTCTTGCCTTGGCACTGGTTTCTGCGTGTATGGCCCGAATGGGGGTGTGGCAGGTGCACGGCTTGGTGCTCCTGGGCCTATGCCTACTGTAGACAGACTGTAACAGGCAAAGGGCCAGCAGGGCGCCGTACCTTGTCTGTGTGTGTGTTTCCCGTGGTATCCGAGTAGTAGCAGAGGGGGCTCCCGTCGCGCCCGTCTCCGTGAGCTGCTACCTAGCGTCCCTCTATAATATAATTATAAAAGAACTCCTGAAATCAGCTCCCCGGGGGTAATATACCCCTGCTACAAAGTGTCTTAGAAACATAGATCATACATGTAAATGTATTCCCTATGCCCGGTACTCTAAGGCACAAGATACATGTAACAATGATTGTTACATTGCCCCCCCCCTCGATGAAAACCCGTCCCCGGGTTTGTACCAAGAGAGTAAAAACTTTTCAAAAGTATGAAAAATGGATAAGGGAACCTTTGTGTCTTGAGCAGATGATCAGTCTGTCTTGAAAGCAGCAAAGGCAAAATTTCCCGCATTTTTCTGAAAAGTGTGAGTGTATAAATGTTGCAATCATGAATACACATAACAGGCTCTGTTTCAGGCTCTGTTACTTCAAATAAGACAGTGTCTTATCTGGTCATATGGCCATTATGAGATGAAAATAAAGACAAGGAGAATTATCGGGGCAAGAATTCTTCCTTGTAGGCGCAGAGTAATTCAGCTATTAGTGTATCCTCTAACAGGATTGACTCTGGCTCCCACGTGTTATGGTCCCATGAATAACCTTCCCATTTAATGAGATATTCATAGACAGCTTTCTGCTTCTTTGGTCTATGCTTAGAAGCCTGTCTGGTGGTGACCATGCGAACGCGGTGGGATACAATGCGTTCTACACGAAAATATTCTTCACCATCCACTATGAAAGATAGGGGAGGTGGTTGGGTACGCCCATCTCTGTAATACTTCTTAAGAAGTGATACATGAAAAACATCATGTATTCGGAGATTGGCGGGCAGCTCAAGTCTATATGCCACATCATTGATTTGCTCAACGACTTTAAGAGGACCAATCCACTTTGGCATGAGCTTAGGTGTACCAGGCAACCTAAGTCTGACATTCTTTGAGCTGAGTAGAACTTCATCACCAATTGAGAATTGAACATGCCTTCTTTTCTTATCAGCAAAGGCTTTTTGCCTTTGTTGTGCAGCTTGGAGAGCTTCTTTAGCATCTCTCAAACCTTGTTGCATGTTTGTGATGAAGGTTTCTACCGTAGGAACTTTTGAGGACGTTTTGATTGTCCAGGAAAGAGGAGTTTGGGGGTCCCTCCCGTAATTCAAACGAAACGGGGTAGTTTTGGTAGACTCATGATAGGAATTATTGATAGCAAACTCAGCCATAGCTAAGTATGTATCCCAGTCGTCCTGTTGCGGACTGACATAATTTCGTATCATGTCTTCCAGAACCCTGTTCACTCTTTCCGTTTGTCCATCCGACTGTGGATGGAAAGAAGAGGATTTGTAACTTTTAATGTCACAACCCTTCAAAAGTTCCTTCCAGAAATTACTGGTGAATTTTGCATCCCTGTCGGACACAATATTCTTTGGGTAGCCATGATGTACAAACACATGGTCCCTATATAGTTGAGCCACTCCCTGAGCTGAAACAGTGGTGGTGGTAGGCATGATATGCGTCATTTTTGTAAGACGGTCAACAACCACAAAGATGGCATCATGGCCCTCCTTTGTTTTTGGAAGTTGAGTTATAAAATCCATGCTCACACTTTCCCACGGCTCAGAGGGTATTGGGAGAGGAGTTAAAAGTCCTCCAGGTTTTTGGTTTCCAGTTTTATTTAACTGGCATTGAGGGCACGCTTGGACAAAACGTCGAACGTCCGATCCAATGGTGGGCCACCAAAAACTTCTCTCAACCATATGCTGAGTTTTTAGAGATCCTACATGTCCCATGCACATGGGTGCGTGGTTTACATGTATGATGGCGTTTTTGACGACATCTAGATTAGGGATCGCTAAACGCTCATCCTTTGTGTACCACCAACCATTCTTGTTAGTTAGCTTTGAAGTGAACCACTCCCTTGAAAACTTTGGGTCCTCTTTATATGCCCGCCGGACTGCACCTAAGACGTCAGCCACCTCCAGTCCGGTGTGCAAACTAGTCTCAGGCAAGCCAGTCACAGCCTCTGTAGGAGAAGGATTGTTCGTGGCATATGCCGCCTCGCGTTCCTCCCCCCCCCCAGAAGAATCTGTGTTTTGCTCAAGAGGATCCGAGTCTTCTCTCTCATTTAGGGTAGGTGATGGCACTAAAGGAAAAGAGGTATCTCTTTTACGTTTGTTTTGCTTCGGCAAGCATTGTTGTACTGTATGCATTGGTTGTTGCGGCTTTTGCCCTCTGCTGCGAGTTTGCATTGCTAGAAGGAGCACCAGGTTAGCAAAGTTAATTTGAGGTTGTCCATGCGGAGGATTCCGACTTAGAGGGTCAGCCATATTTTCTTTGCCTGGTCTGTATAGCCACTTGAACTTAAATCTCTGCAAATACTCTGACCAACGCACTTGGCGTCGAGAGAGATTGGGTTGAGTATTTAAGTGTACCAATGGATTATGATCCGTAATAACAGTAAACATTGGGCCTTCCAAATAGCATCGCCATGTCTTTAAAGCATGCACTACAGCCAAAAGCTCTTGCTCTCCTGTGGTGTAGTTCCTTTCTGCTGGAATGAGCTTACGGCTTTCAAAAGCCAAAGGTCTTTCTTCTTGCAAAAGCACTGCTCCTAAACCTTCAATTGATGCGTCACATATGACCTCAAAGGGTTTAGTAAAATCCGGTAAGGAAAGTACTGGAGCATGAGTAAGTACATGTTTGACTTGCTCAAATGCTGTTTGGCAATGTTCAGACCATTCATAAGGCACATCCTTTTTGGTGAGGTTCGTAAGAGGTGCAACTATTTTAGAAAAATTTCGAATGAATTTTCTAAAGTAAGTCGCTAAACCTACAAACGATCTCAAAGCAGAAAGGTGCTTTGGAACGGGCCAGTTGGTAACTACTTCAGTTTTTGCAGGGTCTACCTTCACACCATCTGCACCCACAATATGTCCCAAGAACTTAACTTCAGGCTTTTCAAATTCACATTTGGAAAGTTTTATGTTGAATTTGTTTTCACGTAAAACTTCCAGAACTTGTTGCAAATGTTGCACGTGTTCAGCTTGTGATTTGCTAAAAATTAGAATGTCATCAATATAGACCACAACAAACTTGTTGAGGAAAGGTCTAAAGAGATCATTCATTGCAGCCTGAAAAGTTGCAGGGGCATTGGTCAATCCGAAGCTTAAAACTTTGAATTGATAATGACCAAATGGGGTTCGAAAGGCAGTTTTAGGAATGTCTTCCGGTGTGATTCGAATTTGGTGGTAGCCAGATTGCAAATCTAAACTTGTAAACACTTTGGCTCCAGCTAGGGAGTCTAAGAGTTGATCTGTACGAGGTAGCGGGTACTTATTCTTAACAGTTATTTTGTTAAGTGCCCGATAGTCAATGCACATTCGCAAAGAACCATCCTTTTTGGCTACAAACAACACCGGTGCACCATATGGAGAAGAGCTTGGCTCAATTAATCCATGCTTGAGCAACTCCTTAACCTGTTTCTCTACCTCAGCTAGCTCTAACGGGCTAAGCCTGAAAATAGGGCGGAAAGGAGGTTTATGCCCAGGCTCCAAAGGAATGGTATGTCCAATGTTTCGTACAGGAGGAAGTGAGTCACGTGATTTAAACACATCTTGATATTCATCCAAGAGTTTTTGAACCACAGGTGAGGGCTTTTCAGAATTTTCAGAAACAATTCCAGAGTCTGAGACCTTTATCATGAATGATTTTTCACATCCCTGCCTTGCAAGCCTCTTTACTTGCACTGCATTTAGCAACAAAGAATTTATACTCTGTTTACTAGTTGTGGTCTGACTGGATTGCCTAACAGGTAGAAGTACTTGTTTGTGGCTATTTCCGACAATGCAACTCTTGGTTTTATAATCCAAAAGAGCATTGGTTTTCTGAAGCCAAGTGTCACCCAAGATCACATCATACTGTTGCTGCATGTCTAGGACAAAGCAAGAGACTTCACTGATGTGTCCTTGAATTTTGACTCGAACATTTGTTAGCATGGAAGCTGAAGCACTTGTCCCATCAGCTAGCCTAACAGATGTTTTTGTAGGGTGGCGGGCGAAGCCATGGTGCATTGCAAATGTAGAATCCACAAAACAATGAGAAGCACCACTATCTATTAAGATAGAAGCAGGTGCTCCGCTTGCAAGACCTTGAAAAGTCATGACAGGAGAGTTTGCTCCTAAAGAATCTAACTTTGCAGAAGTTTCTTCAGGTTGAGCAGATTCATCTACCCAAAAAGCATACCCAGGAATACCTGGACATGGAACTCTTGTCATGCCTGCCAATAGTGGTCTCCATTTTGTGGCAAACAAAGCATGGTTAGCCTGAACTAGCACATAAAGTGAAGTGGCAGATTTTGCTTTGCTTTTGGAATCCAAAAAATGCTGCACCGCCTGAGCAAAATGTTCAGGTGGAGTGGCTAATAGAACACTGGAGCCACCAATGTCTTTGGCCAGATAGTCACTCAAAAGAATGGAGGAGAATTCACCTGTACATGATGAAATTTGCACAAAGCCATCAGGAGAAAATGCCTCAGATGCAGAGAACGACCCTTTTAAACAAGGCCATGCAATGTCTGGGGGTCCAGGTAATGCCTCATGCACTTCCTGCTCCTGTTTGTGCTCTCCTGCATTACACCGTGGTCTAGCCTCCACGGACATTATTCCCCCTCCTTCTTCTGCTTCTTGCTTTGCTTCCGGTCCTGCCTATCCACAGCCAAGGCAGCCTGGATTGCAGCTTGCAGCTGAGCAGCTGACACCAGTTGCTCACCGTTGCTGTTCGGCTTCCTCCTCTTCTTTAGGCCTTCCTTCTTCTTCTTGTCCTCCCTTGCCTGCAGGGCTGCCTCCTTAGAAGGGTATGGTTTGCCCTGGGCGTTCTTACCGAAGGACTGTGAAGCAGAAAGAGCAGCAACACGCGGAGTATTGCGTGAGAAGTGCTTGCGGTTCATGCGGGACACAGCATTGAGATCCTTGCTATGCATTTCCACAGTGATAAGGTGGTTTGCCAATGCATCAAAGTCAGTCCAGAATCGGCCCGTATGAGGGTCAATCGCTGTCCTATCTTTCAGAGCAGGGTTCAAGCCGTTGAAGAAAAACATGAGCAGGTCCACAGCACATGGGGGTTCAGGACCACATTTCGTGACCAAAGTGCGCACATGTCGTACATAGTCTTTTGCAGAGTGTGTACCCTGTTTGACCTGGTGTAGTTCTGTGCGTGCTTTGATGCGCTTGTCTGGTGCAGCGAATGCATCGAGCAAGCATTTGCGGACCATGTCCCATGTGAGTGCATCAGGAGAGTGCGCAGTTGCAGTTGCCATGTATGCAGACTTGGCCTTGCCTGACAGCAGGGTCAAAACCATTTTGGGCCATTGCATGCGGTCACAGCCAGTGGACTCAAAGTAAGTTTCAAGTGTGAACAAAGCTTCATCTACATCTTCCTCACCTGAGAAAGCGGCAGGCTTAGTCATCTTGAAACCCTTTGCACTGCTCACCTTTTTGTCCTCTTGCTCTGATTCCTCCTCAGAAGAGGTGTCAGCAGAGGGAGCAGAGGGAGCAGAGGGACCAGGGCCTGCTGCAGCTGTGTGCACCTTGGGGATGATGTTATCCAGGATGAAACTCTGTAATGCCCCCATGCTGCTGGCCAACTCTTGGGACAGCACGAGCTTAAGAGTCTCCTTCTGAAACCCATCCTGCTGCTTGAGCATGGTCTGCAACACATCGGGCTTGATGATAAGGGACCTCAAATCCCTCACCGTGGACTGCAACCCTTCCAGCTCCCTGGCGTGGTCCCGCAACGTACCCTGAGCAGCGTGGATCAAGACAAGTCCTGATTCCTCAGGACATCATTGATCGCTTTGTCCAAGCGCTGGACAACAGAGTCCAGTGCCTGCTGGGTTGGTTGCTGGGCAAGCTGAGTCTTGAGGTCCTGGAACTCCCCCGTCAGGGCAGCCAGCTGGGCCTGCAAGACAGTACCATGCAAGGGATGCAAACCAAACAAAGTTTGTTGGCATGCATGGTAAAATCTGGGTGGGAGAGCCATAAGCACATCACTATGCTGCAACAGTTTGGCAGCTGCTTGTGGGTCTCCATTCCCTAGCACTCGCATTAGGTGTCGCATCATCACTGGGTGTTGAGAGGCAAAAGCGCGTACCTCTAATGGGCGATTGGGCTTCGCAGTGGAAGGGTTCGCAGCGGGGGCCGGTTCCTGCGATGGGCGCGCATCCTCGACCGTCTCTTCCTGCTCGCTCGCAGCTGCCCCTGCACCCGCTTTCTCCGCTTCCGCCGCTTGTGCCTTGCGCTTCTCTTTCTTTCCCGGAGTGGTCATGATGCTGCACGAATGCAAATGGAATAAAGCGAAGTTACCAAGCTTGTAACTCCAAGTGCACTTCTCGTTGCCAAGAGCGCACAACGTCTTGATTGCTCAAGCGCGTGTGATGCCTTGTGTTTGCACACAATGCAGGCGTGCTAGCAAAGCTAGGAGGCAAGCCTCTGGCTGACGGGAGAAAAATTTCTCGCACGGCAACCCCACAGTTTCGCGTGTTGGACTGATATCTTCCCGTGGTATCCCCCGGTCCGAACAGAGTCGAACCGGCTTCGCTCCAATGTAACAGGCAAAGGGCCAGCAGGGCGCCGTACCTTGTCTGTGTGTGTGTTTCCCGTGGTATCCGAGTAGTAGCAGAGGGGGCTCCCGTCGCGCCCGTCTCCGTGAGCTGCTACCTAGCGTCCCTCTATAATATAATTATAAAAGAACTCCTGAAATCAGCTCCCCGGGGGTAATATACCCCTGCTACAAAGTGT
>OU611764.1:3773492-3795992 GCA_914767535.2 Dunaliella primolecta
GTCATAGGCAGCTTGGAGGTCCAGAAATACTGTGAACAGTTTTTTCTTTGTTAACTTGGCTGTTGAAAGGGCATGTCGCAAAACAAAGAGGGGTTGATTGGTGTTTCTTGTTGGGCAGAAACCAAATTGCGTGTCAGGAATTTGGCCTTCAGTAAGGGCCCACTCTGTCAAAAGATCACGCACAACCAAGGGCTAGGTGAGCTTACTCACACATGGGCTACTTTATTAGGGGCTTGACTGGGTTTACAAAGATGATCAGAACAAGATGGTGTTACTACGAGTTCCTACGTGAAGTAAAGGGTTCTCCCAACACAGCCACAGCTGTGTTGCCACAAGGATAAGGGTGAGGGACAAAACCAGAGGAGAGGTACCTCTTTGCACACTGCACCTCAGCTCATAATTCAAAAAGCGTTCGAATAAGTATTTTTCACTGACTGCGATGGCAATCTTAAAGTAGGGGGGTGTGCCGAAGTGACCTGCTTGAGCAGTTACTGTCTGGGGACTTAGGCAAATTCAGGGGCACCAAAACTGAACTTCCTGGATTTGCCTGAAACTGTGCCTCCTAGGTAAAGGTAGCATTCTAAAAACATCTGCATACTCAGATTTGTGAAATTTTCAAGGGTTGGGTGGTGCAGCATCATAATGGCTGCCTGAGGCCTACCTTTTAGCATGCCCTCTTGGGGGGCTCAAGCATTGCTTTCCAGGTTCCACTTGAAACTGTGCCTCCTAGGTGAAAGGAGCATTCTAAAAACATCTGCATACTCAGATTTGTGGAATTCTCAAGGGTTGGGTTGTGCTGCAAGGTCACATATGGAATCTGAGGAGAAATCTGGGTTTGGACACTTTTGCAAGTGGTACTAGGAGCAAGGGCTGATGCAATGATTGTTAACACTTCCCAGATCAGTCACATCTACAGTAGAAACAGTGCTGGGATAAATCTTTTAGAAATGTTTCAAAAGTAGAAAGTATCCTCATCTCTGCCGGGAAACACATCATACTCCGAGTCGCCTTGAAACCCAATGCTAAGCCTTCATACACCACGTCATATGTCATAGACTCTTTTTGTTCAGCTGCCGCACACCACACTAAATAAACTGGAAAATCTCACTACCTCAGCCAGCGTGTGACATTGGGCCCCTTTGCACTCTTAATGATGCATGACGCATTGATGGCGGCGCTCCTCTCCTTGGTTGCTTGTTCAAACTGTGCACGCTCTACCTGCTCAGCATGATGGAAACTCAATCCACAACCAGAAACAAGCTGTTGGCTGAGAATGAGCAACGTCTGCCTGCACCATTGGGGATCAAACTGGATAAATTTTACTGCAGTCTCCTCCACCCCCCAACCCACTAATAAGCAATATTGCACGCCAGTCGCCAGCATTTGTACCTGGCATTGTACGAACTGTTCCACATTGATTCCCTCTCCATTCAAAGCCTTTTTGCTGTTGCACCTGTAACAATCATTGTTACATGTATCTTGTGCCTTAGAGTACCGGGCATAGGGAATACATTTACATGTATGATCTATGTTTCTAAGACACTTTGTAGCAGGGGTATATTACCCCCGGGGAGCTGATTTCGGGAGTTCTTTTATAATTATATTATAGAGGGACGCTAGGTAGCAGCTCACGGAGACGGGCGCGACGGGAGCCCCCCCTGCTACTACTCGGATACCACGGGAAACACACACACAGACAAGGTACGGCGCCCTGCTGGCCCTTTGCCTGTTACATTGGTAGCGAAGCCGGTTCGACTCTGTTCGGACCGGGGGATACCACGGGAAGATATCAGTCCAACACGCGAAACTGTGGAGAGCACAAACAGGAGCAGGAAGTGCATGAGGCATTACCTGGACCCCCAGACATTGCATGGCCTTGTTTAAAAGGGTCGTTCTCTGCATCTGAGGTATTTTCTCCTGATGGCTTTGTGCGAATTTCATCATGTACAGGTGAATTCTCCTCCATTCTTTTGAGTGACTATCTGGCCAAAGACATTGGTGGCTCCAGTGTTCTATTAGCCACTCCACCTGAACATTTTGCTCAGGCGGTGCAGCATTTTTTGGATTCCAAAAGCAAAGCAAAATCTGCCACTTCAATTTATGTGCTAGTTCAGGCTAACCATGCTTTGTTTGCCACAAAATGGAGACCACTATTGGCAGGCATGACAAGAGTTCCATGTCCAGGTATTCCTGGGTATGCTTTTTGGGTAGATGAATCTGCTCAACCTGAAGAAACTTCTGCAAAGTTAGATTCTTTAGGAGCAAACTCTCCTGTCATGACTTTTCAAGGTCTTGCAAGCGGAGCACCTGCTTCTATCTTAATAGATAGTGGTGCTTCTCATTGTTTTGTGGATTCTACATTTGCAATGCACCATGGCTTCGCCCGCCACCCTACAAAAACATCTGTTAGGCTAGCTGATGGGACAAGTGCTTCAGCTTCCATGCTAACAAATGTTCGAGTCAAAATTCAAGGACACATCAGTGAAGTCTCTTGCTTTGTCCTAGACATGCAGCAACAGTATGATGTGATCTTGGGTGACACTTGGCTTCAGAAAACCAATGCTCTTTTGGATTATAAAACCAAGAGTTGCATTGTCGGAAATAGCCACAAACAAGTACTTCTACCTGTTAGGCAATCCAATCAGACCACAACTAGTAAACAGAGTATAAATTCTTTGTTGCTAAATACAGTGCAAGTAAAGAGGCTTGTAAGGCAGGGATGTGAAAAATCATTCATGATAAAGGTCTCAGACTCTGGAATTGTTTCTGAAAATTCTGAAAAGCCCTCACCTGTGGTTCAAAAACTCTTGGATGAATATCAAGATGTGTTTAAATCACGTGACTCACTTCCTCCTGTACGAAACATTGGACATACCATTCCTTTGGAGCCTGGGCATAAACCTCCTTTCCGCCCTATTTTCAGGCTTAGCCCGTTAGAGCTAGCTGAGGTAGAGAAACAGGTTAAGGAGTTGCTCAAGCATGGATTAATTGAGCCAAGCTCTTCTCCATATGGTGCACCGGTGTTGTTTGTAGCCAAAAAGGATGGTTCTTTGCGAATGTGCATTGACTATCGGGCACTTAACAAAATAACTGTTAAGAATAAGTACCCGCTACCTCGTACAGACCAACTCTTAGACTCCCTAGCTGGAGCCAAAGTGTTTACAAGTTTAGATTTGCAATCTGGCTACCACCAAATTCGAATCACACCGGAAGACATTCCTAAAACTGCCTTTCGAACCCCATTTGGTCATTATCAATTCAAAGTTTTAAGCTTCGGATTGACCAATGCCCCTGCAACTTTTCAGGCTGCAATGAATGATCTCTTTAGACCTTTCCTCAACAAGTTTGTTGTGGTCTATATTGATGACATTCTAATTTTTAGCAAATCACAAGCTGAACACGTGCAACATTTGCAACAAGTTCTGGAAGTTTTACGTGCAAACAAATTCAACATAAAACTTTCCAAATGTGAATTTGAAAAGCCTGAAGTTAAGTTCTTGGGACATATTGTGGGTGCAGATGGTGTGAAGGTAGACCCTGCAAAAACTGAAGTAGTTACCAACTGGCCCGTTCCAAAGCACCTTTCTGCTTTGAGATCGTTTGTAGGTTTAGCGACTTACTTTAGAAAATTCATTCGAAATTTTTCTAAAATAGTTGCACCTCTTACGAACCTCACCAAAAAGGATGTGCCTTATGAATGGTCTGAACATTGCCAAACAGCATTTGAGCAAGTCAAACATGCACTTACTCATGCTCCAGTACTTTCCTTACCGGATTTTACTAAACCCTTTGAGGTCATATGTGACGCATCAATTGAAGGTTTAGGAGCAGTGCTTTTGCAAGAAGAAAGACCTTTGGCTTTTGAAAGCCGTAAGCTCATTCCAGCAGAAAGAAACTACACCACAGGAGAGCAAGAGCTTTTGGCTGTAGTGCATGCTTTAAAGACATGGCGATGCTATTTGGAAGGCCCAATGTTTACTGTTATTACGGATCATAATCCATTGGTACACTTAAATACTCAACCCAATCTCTCTCGACGCCAAGTGCGTTGGTCAGAGTATTTGCAGAGATTTAAGTTCAAGTGGCTTTACAGACCAGGCAAAGAAAATATGGCTGACCCTCTAAGTCGGAATCCTCCGCATGGACAACCTCAAATAAACTTTGCTAACCTGGTGCTCCTTCTAGCAATGCAAACTCGCAGCAGAGGGCAAAAGCCGCAACAACCAATGCATACAGTACAACAATGCTTGCCGAGGCAAAACAAACGTAAAAGAGATACCTCTTTTCCTTTAGTGCCATCACCTACCCTAAATGAGAAAGAAGACTCGGATCCTCTTGAGCAAAACACAGATTCTTTTGGGGGGGGGGAGGAACGCGAGGCGGCATATGCCACGAACAATCCTTCTCCTACAGAGGCTGTGACTGGCTTGCCTGAGATTAGTTTGCACACCGGACTGGAGGTGGCTGACGTCTTAGGTGCAGTCCGGCGGGCATATAAAGAGGACCCAAAGTTTTCAAGGGAGTGGTTCACTTCAAAGCTAACTAACAAGAATGGTTGGTGGTACACAAAGGATGAGCGTTTAGCGATCCCTAATCTAGATGTCGTCAAAAACGCCATCATACATGTAAACCACGCACCCATGTGCATGGGACATGTAGGATCTCTAAAAACTCAGCATATGGTTGAGAGAAGTTTTTGGTGGCCCACCATTGGATCTGACGTTCGACGTTTTGTCCAAGCGTGCCCTCAATGCCAGTTAAATAAAACTGGAAACCAAAAACCTGGAGGACTTTTAACTCCTCTCCCAATACCCTCTGAGCCGTGGGAAAGTGTGAGCATGGATTTTATAACTCAACTTCCAAAAACAAAGGAGGGCCATGATGCCATCTTTGTGGTTGTTGACCGTCTTACAAAAATGACGCATATCATGCCCACCACCACCACTGTTTCAGCTCAGGGAGTTGCTCAACTATATAGGGACCATGTGTTTGTACATCATGGCTACCCAAAGAATATTGTGTCCGACAGGGATGCAAAATTCACCAGCAATTTCTGGAAGGAACTTTTGAAGGGTTGTGACATTAAAAGTTACAAATCCTCTTCTTTCCATCCACAGTCGGATGGACAAACGGAGAGAGTGAACAGGGTTCTGGAAGACATGATACGAAATTATGTCAGTCCGCAACAGGACGACTGGGATACATACTTAGCTATGGCTGAGTTTGCTATCAATAATCGACCACATCCAGCTTCCATCATCCCTTTCAACCACCACATCCACCCTTTCAACCACCATCCACCACCATCCACCAACCACCATCCACCAACCACCACCATCCACCATCCACCACATCCACCCTTTCAACCACCACATCCAGCTTCCATCATCCCTTTCAACCACCACATCCAGCTTCCATCATCCCTTTCAACAAACGGGAAAGCACACTTGACCTCCACCAAAATGTGTACACCATTGTTGCTAACTAATCTTGCATCAGGTGATGCCGCAACTGCAAATGGGGAATCAACTTGGGAAAATACTGTGCCTTGTACAAGGGAAACACTAGGGGGCAGAAAATACAAACCCTGCTCATGCACAGCTAGATCGCCAGGCATTTGGAGTGCGTGCTGCACTGAAATAAAAGTGCTCACTTCTTCTAGGCTGTTCATGACAGACGCAATACCATTGACCTCATGGCTTGAGCCCCAGTTCATGGCAAGCTGAGCTGCCTTTGAAGGTGGGCTTGGAATTGGCACTAAGCCAATAAGGGACGCAATTGAGGAAGCAGTGCATGCTGCCTGTCGAGCAGCAAACCAAGGCTGCGAGCCTTGCCTGAACTTATGTGCAAAAGGGGCATATTGTGCAATGTAACCTACCCTAACAGAAAGGGCATTAGGAGGGGGAGGGATTGTTCCCTCAAAAGCATCAACCAAAGGCACAAACCCACGAACTGCAGATTCATCAGGTACAAGGATAATGTTGCTGAAAGTTCAAAATCAAATTATAGCTGGTTCAATAAGCAACCTCTCGATGGTTGTTTACCCACCTGGGTTGGCTCTTTTGTCTTGCTCAATGAACTTCAATGTAGCCAAATGGTCCTGGGGATCTAATTGGTCTTGATCTCTGTAACGTCTCACAATTTTGTAAATTGTGGCTTCAGTGGGGTAAAATTTAGTGCTGTCTGGGTTCACATACCCCAGGTTGGCTGTCAGTACATCAGCAAATTTATGAACCTCGGTGAAAATCACTGAAAGTGGTAGTTTTTTGTTGGCTGCAAGTTCAAGTGTCCTCGCACGCACTCTGTCATCCATTTTCAGCAGATTTACTGAGCTGTCTTCTTCAGGGCTGTGTCCAGTATGCTCATGTCGTATGTAGACGTGAATAGTTCGAGGGTAATCAATGGGCATTGCATCAGGGCTTGAGGGGAGTTTGGACACACCAACCTCATGAGCATATAAAGGATGCATTTCTGCACGAATCTGAGCACTGCAGCCACAGCCCTTGATGCTATGCTTGCATGTGACATTGCGATCCTTGCTTTTTTCCCAAGGGGCCTTGCCACTTCGACTGCGCAAAATCATGAGGAAGAGAGTTTGCTTTTACTACATGCGCATGGAAAAAAGGATTGAGTGCCACAGACTCACCTGCAGTATGACCGTTGGACGAACTTCTCATCAGTAATCTCAGTGTGACCAATAGAGAAGTCTGCATTTGTCCATGATTGGTACTCTTGTTTGAACAGTTGATAAGTGAGCCAATCAGGCAGGACACCACAAAGACTCCCATCAGGGAGGGCTTCAAAAACAATAAAATTGATCTTTGGTTCCAAAGATGCCTTCAATTTATCAAATTCATCAGCTTGCTGCTGCATGCGGACTTGCTCGCATTCAGGAGGGGGGAAAGCTTCTGTCAACTCAGCTTTGTGATCTCTCCAAAATCTAGCCACTTGAACTGCATAAGGATGGAGATCAACAGAAGAAATTTCAATTCATGAAATAGTTTACTCAAGGTTTCCTGCTTGCTACAGAACACAGAAGGCAGGAGGCTGGCCTCAAAGGCCAGCTGTCAGCCAACGACAGCTACTTACAAACATCCATAGCCTTGCTCATCAGCAGCTGGATGCCTTCCGAGGAAACAATCATAGTTTGATTTTGTCCCTTGGCACCATCAGCTTTTCCCGAAGGGAACATAGCTTTCTGCTCAGTAGTCATGTTCTGCTTGTAGCGCTTGAAGCGCTCCCGTCCAGCATCATTCTACACCCAGGTAGAGTGCTTCGTTTTTGCATGATAGTCAACCTGAATTCATTTTTGTCTCTCTCCTGGCTCTCCTCTTACCGCCTCTGGGGTGGGCTCCACAGCTGTCTCCAAGTCAATGGGAGCTGGGTCCACAGTCTTGCCACAACGGGTGTATACGGGACTCCATAGTACAGCCAGAAAGTAAGAGGCATACATCATCACACTGAAGGAAGAGCACCCCCGATGGATACCCTTGAGCCTGCCCATTCTCCGAGCACGCGATGTTAGAAGCAGAACGGTAATAAGGGAAATTAAAAAGTCGAACGCTTTTTGAATTATGAGCTGAGGTGCAGTGTGCAAAGAGGTACCTCTCCTCTGGTTTTGTCCCTCACCCCAAGGATAAATACCACTGTCTAACTAACTCAACTAACTTGCAGCACACTCTCGGCACAGCAGACTCTCGTCGTGACAGCGAGATGCACTTTGATCCATCAAAGTGCATATCAAAGTGCGTCTCATCGGGACAGTGATAGCACGCCTAGTGGTAACAAGCTTGTTGGCATACACGACAGAATGGGCATGAAGTTTGCGAGCAAGTTTATTGGCGCGTTGGTCAAGTCCCAGTTGTTTACACTGGTTAAGGGTGTGCTCAGTGTAGCAGGTCCCACCAACACCCAAAAGGATGGTGTGGAGAGTCACAACTTTTGCATTAATGAGTTTGCAGAGGTCTGCATGCTGCCGCTGTGCCGCCTCCAACTGATGTCCAGGCCTCGTGTCTTCACAGTACTTGATTTCAATCAAGTGCACATGCCGCTGGTTTACATTCAGTTGGTGGGGTTGCCTCACGCGGTTGGCTGTTGAGGTCCTCAGTGTGGGGTTGTGTCTGCTGCTTAACACATGATGGTGTGAGCAGGAGGTAGAAGGAGAAGGAGTGGGTTTGGCTTTATAGGGAGTTATCAGTATAGCATATAGCATCAGGACGGCTGGAGGTGAGTCTAGATCTCTTAGAAAAATTTCTTGAAAAGAGGTAAGGGGGTATAATTCTGTTTGATGCATGTGCAGGGATTTGAAGGTTGTGCTGCGCCAACCTATCACCACTCCCTATGTCCATGTTAACCAAGCCTGCTCCCCAAGGGCTTTTGCTAAGAGCTTTGATGATCATTCTTCCTGCAACATTGTGGCGTTTAGTTTTCATGCTGGAGATGATATGATTTTGGCAGCCTGAAAGCATGTGGAGTGCGCTGTCTAATTGATGACAGCCTGTGAGAGGGCAGAGTGGGTTAGTGGACCTTTTGAAACGAACCGCATGTTTTTGGTTATAGAGGGTGCCAGTGCGATATTGTAAGATGGTGCACTTCATGGGTGTGGATATACAGGACATGTTCCTAAAGGCATTGCTGATTTTCTTATCTACATGTGGTAACAAACTCTGATAATAAGAGTAGTAGCCTGTTTTGGGGTTGGCATATCCAAGTCTATGTTTTGTATGCATATGAGACTTGAGAGCATTTTGAAGATTGGGGAGGTAGGTGATTTTAGGATTGGGTGTGGGAGCTCTGGATGTGCCAGTATTGTGTTCTTTTTTTCCTCTTTGGCTAACCAAAATAAATGAGAAAAAGGATTTCCGCCAGGGCCTGCGCTAGGGATCCCGGTATCAGCCACATTATTATTGGCTTAGCTTGCTTGATATTTTGCAATAGCATCTGCACATTCGTTACCAGCAATGCTAGCATGAGATTTTACTTTGTAGAAACGAATATTGGTTTGTGAGTTGCTGATGAGGGTAGATATGGTTTTTAGGACATCCCCTTGAATATGTTGTTTGTGCTTCTCTGGGTAAATAAGTTGTTTACGTATTTGATGAAGAGAGGTGAGACTGTCTGAAGCAATGTGTGAATAAGAGTGTGTGATGGCAGCAGCAATTGCTGCTAATTCAGCTCGACACATGGTGTTGGTAATTCCAGCACCGTTGGGCTCGACAAAACTTCTGCTGTCAGTGAGAGGGCAGTAGACGCCTGCTCCAATTTCTTGTATGCCATTCTGGATTTGACAACTACCATCAGTGTAAGCCCATGTCCTCCAGTCAGGGACTTTGAGCTTGAGGGTTGGACTAGATTGGTTAGGTACAAAAAGTTCTTCCTGATTACCTACGTGTGGAGAGGTAAGATATCTAGATATTTGTTGTTTGTCAGAGGGGAGGCGTTGGCATTTATTGAATCCAGGCATATCAGCATGCATTGTATTGAGAGTAGAATGGGTGCCTATACTGCATTGCTTCCAGTTAACTTCTGGTACAGCCGAAGCCAGGCCTTGTAGCCAAGCTGGGTTATGATTGTTTAGATAAATCCTTGCAGCTGTGTTCCAGACTGCAATAATTTGTAGGTCCCAGGTATGCTGAGAAAGGGGTATTTCCTGGTTGATGGAGGATTGTGGATTGTTGTAGCAAAGGTTAGTACGAGCGATGGTTCCAAGTTCACAACAGAGATGTGGATAGGCAGTGATGAGTCTGGAATAGGGATTAGTCATCATGTGTTGTCCCCATACAGGGAGGAACATGAGAGTAGCAGTGGCCTCTGTGTTGAGAATGGCTGAGTAGGTAGCATGGCGCAAGGCCTGAGTCATAGCTTCCTCGGTGTAAATGGGATGGCAGGCAGAAAAACCGGAATATCTGGATGAGAGGGAGTTATGATGGGCACCAAAGAGAGTGTCTCGGGGGTCAGTGCTCCAGTAGTGCTGATATTGTGGGTTGTGGTCCAGTGGGGAGGCCATTTTTTCTTGAGTTACCAGGGCCCATTTTTCAAGGGCAGCGTGGATGGGGGTTGGCAGGGCCCGCGAGAAGGAGTCTTTAATCTTTTTACTAGCGTACTTGTTTTCTAGCATAGTCTTGCGAGCAAGGAGCCCCTGCAGCTCAGATGCAAAGCTAGTAGGAGCAGGTGTTATGGCTTCATGCAAGCCTGCAAGCTTGGCCCTATAGAAAGCCTTGTAAAGGATTTGAAATCGGCTAGGGGTTATCTCCCAACACATTTACCTTGTGTGTTGTAAATGCAAGCCATGTATGCTTTGTAAATTTCTGGGAGGAGAAGGGGAGGTGGAGCACGAGGGTTGGGGCTTTGTGATTCAGTGTCTAGTGATGTTTGATTGGGGTTATGTTTTGCTTTGTACTTGACAAGGTCAATATTATGCAGCCAAAATCCCCTGCAACCAGTGGGTTTAATGTCTAATTGTGGGTTGGTGGGGTGTATGTCTAAGGTAATTTTATTGTGTAGTTCTGTGTCTAGTTCTTGCCTCCAAGTGTTAATAGCGTGAGGCTTATCAAAGCCTCGTCTTTCAAGGTTAGAAAGGACAGAGTCTGCTGTGGGTTGGGAAAGGTCAGGTTCGCTTTGCCTGGCTTCAAATTCAAGTAAGCGCTGTTGAAATTCAGGCCAAATTTCTTTAGTTTCCTCAGGCTCCCAGGAGGGCATCCAAGTGACCATTATGAGCTCCTCTCTAGACTGGCATTCTCTGTCAATCTTCTGTGCAGTGTCAAGACCTGCACAGGCGGGACAAGCCCACGTGTCAGCGTCATCTATCACTTGTCTTTGTCCATCAATGTAGCAACCTAGTTCTTTCATGCATTTCCAGTGGTATGTTTGTTGGCAAACATCACAAACATACATATCAAGGTAAGGAGGTTCGGAGTTAATAAATTCATAGCCACCATGGTAGTTGCATATTTGGCAGCAAGCACACTCAATATCAGTGCGAGCAGCAGTTGAGGTAATTGCAGGCTGAAGGCCAGCTTTCTTGAAGAAAGGCAGGGCCCACTTCTCAATAATCATTGGGGCAAAATGGGTGTGGTATTGCACTTGATGGTGAATGAGGCTTCTCCATCCGTCTTTTTTATTGACCGTGCAGTTTCTCCGACCATCTATATGGGTTATGTCAAAATCATGGTTATATATAGCGTTGATAGCATGGCTAGCTGTTTTTGCTTTTGTAAGCTTGTGGACTGAGGTTTTCTTATAATTCCAGACCTCAGAGGCTTGGCATTGCAAGCTGAGGGGGTTGATGACAGGAGGGGTCAGTTCTGTCTCTATGTGAAGCAACTTTTTTCTTTTTGTTTTTCTGGTTATTAATCTGGTTATTAATGTGTATCTAGGCTGTGTGGAGTGTTTGGACAGGAAGGAGGGTTGCACATTTTACCTGTATGGCCAGTATCTGTTGTGCATAGGGAGTTGGGCTGTGTTGGGATGTAGTTAACAGTGCTTTGACTGGCATTAGCTCCTGGATTATTCTGGCTAAGAGATTGAGACGTGGGAGTGGGTTTGTGCTTTAATGTTGAGCGCGTGCGCTTGCTGGGTGGCCCTTCCGTAGGTGAATCTTGTTGAGTGGGCATCAAGACATCAGAGCTAGCAGTATTTTGTGTTGAGGCATGAATTATTTGTGTAGGAGTGATGCTCAGCCTACACTTGGAGCGAGTTCTTTTATTAGGTGGCTCTTCTGTGGGTTTTGTTTCTTTGGCGGTCATTACTTCCTGAGTAATAGGACACATTTCTTGTGTAGGAATGTTAGCTGTAGGGGCGGACAAGGTGGCTTGGTCATATCTGAGGCGGCGTCCAGTATGTTCGTGTCTGTAATGAGATGTGGAGCGAGGTTGTGGTGATGGCACAACTTGTGTGGTAGGGGTGCTGTTTGTTTGGGAGCCTGCAAGAGGGTAGGTATAAATTAGGGTATCTGGTTCTACATTGAGGCCACTCACATGTGTGTTTTTGATAAGGCGGTAATGTGCAAGAGTGTTTGTTTCAGTGTTTTTGTAGGCAATGATTTTTTGGATGGAGGATGTACTTAATTCTTCTTCTTGGGGGAGGTTAGCCAGTGCTGCCAGTCTGTTGAGTGCTATTTTACACTTACCGTTGACCTTGGAGTATTTGGCTTCGTCGGAATGTTGTTTTTCATTACCAGCTGTGATTTCCACGATTTCTATTTGGATTACCAGTTTGGAAATCGAGCAGAAATCGAGTGGCAATGCTTTTCCGGTAATCGGCCCAGAAATCCTTCAGAAATTGCTCTCTCGATTACCAATTTGGTAATAGGAGCAGAAATCGTGTTGCGATTACCATTGCAGAAACTGGTCAGAAAGCAGACGGAAATGCTCTTGTGATTCCTGTAGCACCTGCTGATTACTAGGTAATGGACTGGAAATCTCATATGTGATTACTTACACAGTAAGCAGTGGTAAGCAGGTTTTTGTAACTTGCTGATTGCTGAGTTCAACTCAACAATTGGCAAGGACTTCTGGAGACTCAAGTCTCCTGCTGATTACTAGGTAATGGACTAGAAATATCTTATTATTTACACAGTAAGCAGTGGTAAGCAGAATCAGTATTTTGCTGATTGCTGAGTTCAACTTAACAATTGGGCAAGGACTTAAAGATTCTAGCCAAAAACCACTTCAAATATAGAAGCTAATTCAAGAGAGGCACTTCTTCGATTCCTATGGAACAATAATAAAAACCCAGTTCATTTCTGGCATTTTGGCCCTAATAGGGATGCCTGTTTCCTTGCAGGATTTCCTTTTATATCCCATATTATCTCATTTGCAACTTAAATTTAAGTTAAGGTGCAGTGAGCCTGCATTTTGCACAGAAAAGGCACTCTTTTTCTGTGCTTCCATACATGCAGAGGCAGCTGCAATGAGTTGCTGGACACACCAACATGACATCATTGCTAAGAATCAATTAGGTCTACTTTAGACAGGGGTACATCCTCATAGAGCCTTGCTGAAACTTCGGTTGTGCGGCACTTAGCGACTTTTAGTGTAACTCACGACCGTACTTGAAGAGCAATAATATTAAAATCTACAAATAATATTCAGGCCAACATCGCTTTGTGATTTCAACCTCTCTGCATATGTTTGACCGTGCAAGAGAGGGACCCCATCGCTCCCCCCTCAATCCCCTTGCCCGCTGGACCCAATTGTTGCCATGGAGCAGCTACATATGGTGCTGACCTGCTCCAGCACTGTGGTTTGGTTTTGGTAACTGCTCAGCCTGACTGCAGCATGCACACTGCCCCCTTCCCTCCTCCAGGATGCCCCCTGCATTGAAGGGCACTGGGCATGATGGATTGGCACCACTGACGTCTGATGCTGCTGTGATCGAACGTGCAAGGAAAGCTGAGGGGGAGGTCCGAGTTGGTGGAGCAATCGCCTTCAAAATTACCACCACTTGCTCCTCTCCCATCCTGCACTGCAGCTAGCACGGCATGGCTATGAGCATGTTATGTCCGTTGCAGGTAAACGCGCGCGAAGGACGCACTTGCAATGGCAGGGAGGCCGGCCAACCTTGTGAGAGCGGTTACACCTTCAGCACTTAGCGATTTGCAACTAAAATGAAGTGTTTGGTACAACAGGATACAACCCCCCTGCATGCAATTGAGAATTTAGCCTTTCTGATTTTCATACTCTCTGATTTCTGGTAATCGCAAATTGGGGAACCTAACCAACGCAAAAGCACGATTCCTAGCAATCCAGACATTAATCAGTGATTACTAGTAACCAAAATAGAAATCCACACAGTAATCGGTGGTTTCTGCTTCGCTCACTGACCGATTGCCAGAAAACACTGATTACCAGTAATCAAAATGGAAATTTACTCAGTAATCGGTGGTTACTACTTCAATTACTGACCGATTGCCAGTAAACACTGATTATCTGTCCGATTGTGATTTTGTTTTCTAGAAATCGCCTTTTTTCCATTTCCAAGAAAGCGGTTGGAAATGTCCTGGTAATGAAAGACAACATTCCGACGTTGTAGCTGAGCTACTGTGATGATGTGAGTCTTACAAGGGGATGTGAGTTCATGGATACCATTAATTCCAAGGGCCATTAGGGGTTGCATTATGCAGGTTATGAGGGAGGAGAGATTGTGGGGAGGTGGTTTATGCAGGGAGAGGGCTTTATGGATGAGGTTCAAGTCCTCCGAGGACCTCATTGAACACAACTTCCTCGTGTTTCATGAGGTGGAGCTTACTAGAGTGAATACTGACTAATTGGCGGGCACGCATGCAAAATTTGAGCTGGCGTCTTATGTGCAGATTGGTTCCTTCTCGTTTGGTAAGATAGGATGTGGCCCAGATCTGGCTCCTCAAGATGTACGCAATCCCTGCTGGCATGTATGCAAGTCAGATCTGGGCTACTCCTTACCTTCGGCAAGGCAAAGAGATGGACAATCCCATACAGAAGTGGCTACTAACAGTGCTTAAAAGAACTTTGGGCGTCAGGGACACTACTCCCTCTTGGTGCATCATGCGGGAATGTGGTCTGGAGCCCTTACAATTCAATTGGTTCCGGGCAGCAGTGCGTCTTTACAACTCCTTGACCCGATGCAACAGCTCCACAATGAAAAAGATTTTGCAGGCTGACATGCGGCTGAGCTCGAGATCTGATGATTGTTGGTCTTCCCATATTCTATCAGCCATGGATGGTTTGGTATACTCCCATATTTTCAAACAGAAGCTGCTGAATTGTGAGCCCATTGATCTTAGTCGTTTTGTTGTAGATCTCAGGACCAGGCATCTACAATATTGGGAGCCTTTTTCCAACACACACCCTAGAGAGCGCAACAGTAAACGCTTGACCTATCACCATTGGTGCGCTCCTCCTATTAAAAGAGCCTTGGTTATGCATTCTCCTTATACTCTCCCCAAATACATGTTCCTTGACCTCCCCCACGATGTCATTCGCAGCGTGGCTCGGTTTAGACTCCGCATTCACACCCTTCACTATGAGACAGCAACTTGGAATCACAGCTCTTCCCCAAACTGTGACCTTTGTGAGGCTGATGATGATGTCCAGGATGAACAACATGTCCTCTTCCATTGCACACATTCCCAGGTGGTCTCTCTCCGCAGGAAATATGCTCCCTTGTTCTCACAGGCAGAATCTCATGATGTGTTTGCTTTTTAGTTAGTTAGTTAGTTAGTTGGTTTCGTGCAGCAGTTAGGTTTTACAATGCTTTACTGCGCAGCAACAGCACTACACTCAGTAAGGTACTGCAAGCAGATGTTGAAATGAGCAGTCTTTCCCATAAATGCTGGACTTCAGAATTTTTGGCTGCCTGCACAGGCTTGGACAGGTGCAACGTGTTTACTCATTGTGTTCGGTCAGGGCAGCCTATAGTCATGAGGGAGTTTGTGGTTGATCTGAGAAAAAGGCTGCGAGGTGTGTGGAATGCTGATGCCTTGGCAGAACATGGTGACCACACGAACAAATTAGCCAAATATCATCACTGGATGGCACTCCCTTTGAGACCCTTGTCTGTTCATGGTGCGCCCTTTTTTGTCCCCAGGTATTTGCATCTTGATTTGGGTAAGCGCACGCTAAGAAACATAGCATGTTTTCGCTTACATGCTCATACTCTAAGAGTTGAGACATCACTTTGGCAGGAGCACACATCAACTTGTGATAAATGTGAACAAGGACTCCAAGATGAAAAGCATGCCGTGTTCCTTTGTTCTTGCGCTTCTGTGTGAAAAATAATAATCGTGAGAGCTCACGCTTCCACTGCACCGTCTGGTAGGGCTCCACTAGTGTTTTTTGACACTCTGAGAACGGAACGAGCCCTACCAGGCGGGATAGGTGTGCTTGCACGCACGCAGATGGGGCACACACGCCAAAAGTAAATTGGTTAACACAGTGAGCGGACGCTGACCTGTGCCTGGGGAAAAAGTGACGTGAGAAGCCAAGAAGAGATGGAGATTGAGCAACTTGTGCGCCAGCTTCTACAGAAGGTCGACGAGCTTAATCAAGTGGTGCTCCAGCTACGGCAGCAGCAGCAGCAGCAGCAGCAGCAGGATGGCAGAGCAACTCGGGGCAGCGTTGACCAGCTCGTCCGAGACTCTGCTGACACCAACTGGGCAGCAGCATGCAGCATAGACAGGGAAGAACGTCAGAAGTTCTACAGTCTACGTCTGCTGCGCTCCAGGAACGCAGGAGCGCTGCCCTGCGAAGCAACACCAGCCGGGGTGGAAGCCTTCCTGCAGTGCGAGGTGGGCAGCGTGCAGCTTGTGGAGCGGATGCGGGACAACGCACTGGGCAAGCAGCGATACATCGTCTGGTTCAGCACGGCAGAGGCAGCGACTGCAGCGTACGCGGGGTTCCGCGACAGCAGCAATGCAGCACAAGCACTCCTGGTGCAGAAGAAGACGCGCCTGCAGAATGCGCTGGTGGACCTGGCCATACAGCTGCAGCAATTGGGCCGGGGACAGTGTGGGTATGGGGAGGAACTGGTTGTGCAAGTCAGGGGAAAAGCAATCGTGGTCAAACTTGGTGAGGGGGAGCTGGTTCCCTACCCCTTCCGCCAGCACCTGCCTTCAGGCCGCATCCCCAGCCCTGGCGAGCCCTTCCTGCACCTCAATGCTGGCCGACTGGGGCAGCAGCTCAAGCAGCTACTCAAACCTCCTCCGCCATCACCAGCAGCAGCAGCAGCAGCAGCAAGGCCAGTAGCGCAAGCACCTACTTCGCCTGGCCTCTTGGACCTTTTTCAGAGCGGTGCTGTTCTCAAACTTTCTGTGCTTCTTGTGGAAACACAAAAGTGTATTTTCCTAACACTACAGCCTTATGGAGTTTTTTGTGCTTGGCTTTGCGTGCTTGTTTCATTTAGAGTGACAGTGTGTGTGATTTTTACAGTTGACACTTCTGAACTCAGCTCAAGGCTTTCAGTTGACATTTACACAAGTTTAGTTTGGTTTGGTTACAGGCACCTTTTGCTTCAGCTAAGCTGCCCTTGTAGGCAGGTACAGCTATGTAACCCTATCCTATCCTATCCTATCCTTCTGTGTGCTCTCTTCAAAGGGTTCATGCACAGTTATTTCAAATAGAAAGTTTCTGACTTCCTTTCGTCTTATACAATTTTTCTGGACGATTCAGGCACTTTCTACTATTCTCAAGCTAGCTCTGAGGATGCTATTCATTTCTTGCAGAAACAAACTAATGACACTTATCGTTTTATTTCCGATCTCATGGATATTTTTGTGCAGTTGGAACAATTGAGCAGACCGAGCAGCCAAACTACCTGGCTGAAGGTCAAACCCCATTGTAACTCATTGTCTGCTTTTTCAACCCAGAACAACAACAAACTTCCTTATTTCCTTCATGAATTGATTGCCTTTTATGAGCAGGCTAGCAGTCGCACATCTTGACTGAAGGCCTTATCCTTGAAAACCTTGTAAGATAGGATGTGGATAAGAGCTTAAGGTCCGCTATTTGCTTAGTGAGGAGATTGAGGCTTATGGTGCGGTGTCTAGTTGAGGGATCTTCTAGGCTAGATGTGAGTGCAAAAGCCAGGCGTCTGTGGTATTCTACGCAAATTGAGGTGCGTCCTAGTCCAAAGTTATCAGAACCTTCGTGGATCATCGCCGCTGCTGTGCTGTTCCAGAGTTTGTATTTATGTTTGATAATCCTGTCTATCATGGTGTCCCAAATGATGAGGTCTGCTGGTGTGCAAGGAGTAACTGCAAAAGCATAGGCACTTCTGAACTTAGCTCAAGGCTTTTAGTTGACATTTACACAAGTTTGGTTTAGTTTGGTTACAGGCACCTTTTGCTACAGCTAAGCTGCCCTTCCTATCCTATCCCATCCTAACTCAAACCCTTGTCTTAGATGTCCACTGTTGATGCCAGTTGCTTCACGAGCAGTCAGTGAGAGACTTGAGTCGCAGGTTCACCTATGAAATACAACACCTGCTTTGTTTCCTTCCCTTATCATTTCCAGCCGCCTGCATTCCCTGATTAGCCACCGGCTATGCTGTGTTTGCAGGTAACAAACAATTCAAAAAAATTATGCCCTCACAATTACTGGCAGGCAAGGCCAAAGCTACGGCGTTGCCTCTTTGCATGGAACACTGCAAAAAAGCATCTAACAAACAACGAAGAAAACAAGGCTAAAAGTGTCTACTAAAGGATCTGAGCTGATGCACGCATTTGGCTAAACCTCAGCCATGGCAAAGCAATGCAGCGGCAAGAGTAAACACAGACTGTCTTTCCCAAGCTCAACTCATAAACATGTTCCGTGCCCCAAACCGACCTCTGCTGTCCATCAGAGAAACAGCAGATGTACTTGAAGATTAGTCAGGTGCCGCCAAATCCGGTCCCAGGACCAAATGTCCTCTTTAGCTGCTCAGGCGATTCATAGCAAAGCACTGTGCCTGCAGGCCGGGCAAGCTACAGGCCTCCAGCATAACACACTTAGAACTGCCAGTTTCATCTGCCAAAGCAAGAAGATCAGGCTAGGTATGCATTGTTTGCTCCTGGGAGCCTAACCACCCTCTGCCGGCCCCTACGAAATGCTGAAGCTCCGAGAGTGAGGACCACTCTACTTATAAATCAAAATCGAGCCAGTCACTGGTCTGTAGGGCTGGGCAATGAATGGGACCCACCTGTACAGGCACCTATTTGTAAGCCAGCCCACCCTGCTTAACAAAACCCTGAGTACAATACCAGGAGACACAAGGGGCCGTGAAATGCTCCTACGCAGGCGCACACACAAGCAAGGAGGGAAAGGGGAGGCGCAGACAGAGAGATAAAAATCTGCGCCAGATGTGGCAGCTGGCGCGACATTGGCAAGAGGGGCTCACCAGCACACCCCCTCCCCTATCCCCCTGGTTGAAAGAAGCCTCCAATTGAAACAATGGCATTCCTTGCCATGTCTTCATCACAAGGGTATTACGAGGGAATTAGAAGGAGGCCTACAGCCTGGTATCCTGGCTGGTCTGGTGTGAGCTCCCTTTGACTTCAGCGACGGCATGTTCCCACAAGACTCCAGCAAGGGCATGGCTAACTTCAGTAGAGGCATGGCCGGCGTCAGCAATGGTATGGCCAACTTCAGTGATTGTGTTCCTTGCAGTCTTCAGATGTGGTGGCTTGTCCAGATACATCCCAGTGGTCACAAAATGCCTCGACCTAAGGACAGCCCCCCCCCCCCCTCCTGAACCCTCCAGCCAGAAGCCAGCCTAGGTTCACGCCCTGTGGTTGCAGGATGCCCTGTGGCACCTTCGTTGCCTGGCTCCTCTCTGTCTGGCTCCCCAGCCACACTGAGCCACGCACGCTTGGAGGCACCTCAGGACCACATAGCTGCACACAATCAGGCACCTCAGCCCCACGGAAGGAAGGTGCCAGGCAGCGTCAGGAGACCCATGAGGTGCCAAGCAGCCTCAGCTCCAGGCAGAGTGAGGTGTGTCAGGAGGCATCGCTTTCCTTCTGAGGCCTGTCTGCACTCACAGCCTGGGGGCGCCGCACCTGCATGTGTGTGCGCGCGCATGTGTGAGCTGTGTGTGAGCTGTGTGTGTGTGTGTGTGTGTGTGTGTTTGTGTGTGTGTGTGTGTGTGTGTGTGTGTGTGTGCGTGTGTGTATGTGTTTGTGTGTGTGCGTGTGTGTATGTGTTTGTGTGTGTGTGTGTGTGTGTGTGTGCGCGTGTGCGTGCGCGTGCGTGCGCGCACGCACGAGCTCTTCCATTGCAACCAACAGGTCGTCGCTCACTCTCCACCCCCCCTTCTTTGCGACCATCAGCCTGCACTGCTGACTCCTTCTCCTGTGTTATAATTCACCTCTGTGTCGTGACCCCCAACCACAGGAAACAAACATTGCACTGAAGCACACTCTTTCATACGCCACAGACCTAAAAACCATTGGCATCCAAATTGAGTTGCCATGCTATCCAAAGGTTAACAACAATTATTAACTCTAGGCATGCACTTCATTTCCATGGGACTTCGGGGGGGGGGGAGGGGCGCTTGCTGGGCGCATGGCTGTGGAAAGCCAGGAGAAGGAGAGTCTGGTGGGGCGCCAGTCCAATTCGGATGTTGTGCTGCTGCTGCTGCTGCTGCAGCTGCTGCCGCTGTAGCCAGCCGTAAGACAGGAGCAACCCAACCACAAACCAATCCAATGCACACCCTGCATTCACACCTGAGGCACCAATCCAAGCCGGATGTCGCGCTGCTGCTGCTGCTGCTGCTGCTGCTGCTGCTGCAAGGCAGTAGCAACACAAGCACACACCAACTCAATACACACCCTGCATTCACACCTGAGGTGCCAATCCAAGCCGAATGTCGCGCTGCTGCTGCTGCAGCCTCGAGGCTGGCCCAGACTTTCGTGGCACCGGCGACCAAGCCCCAAAGTCATTGCGCTCAGCATCGCTGTCGTCGCTGTCATCACTGCTCCTGCGGCACACCACCAAAAGAGTGCAGCAATGTTGTTTATAATATGTTGTGTGTTGCGTGTTGCGTGTGTGTGTGTGTGTGAAAAATCAAGAGGTCCATGCCTGCTGTAGTTGCAGTCTTTTAACTCCCAGGTGCAAACATTTGACCTCAAAATCACTCACTTGCCAAGGACGGGCATTCTTTCTTTACAAAAGGAGGGCCTCATAGACATTGCACGGGGGCATTAGGACATGATTTGTTCAAAAAATGGACACGTTGCAAGGGAGTATGAGGACATCCCTAACTTGAAAAATATGAGGACAGTGCAAGGGACGATGTCCAATCCTTTGCTTTCGAAATATCAAGGGGTTGTAAGGAAAAGACAATGAACACCGTGCAGCTTGCTCGTGACAATTACAGCCCTGTTTTTGGTGGGTGCCTGCCTTCAACTTCCAAGCAGGACACGCCCAGCACAGTGTGATGAAGGGTATCACACACACACACACACACACACACACACACACACACACACACACACACACACACACACACACAGAAGGGCCTTGGGTCCCACAACCATGACAATTGCAGCGAGCCCAGAGCAAAGCAGACACAGCTATGTAATTTTATTCGTTCCTTTCCTTTTGTGGAGCTCTCCTGAGAGGCACAGCATGCCCAGAGCGAGGCAGAGGCAGGCCAGGCCTGCCCGCTGAGGACTGAGCAGAGATATGACTGTGGATCCCTTATGCCTGCATGGCCCACCATACACAGAGCCCCGGCAGCAGAGATGGCGGTCCAGATCTGTCGCAAGTTCAAAGAGCCTCTTGTCCTTAAAAAAAGACCTGGACTGCCACCTCTGCTGCCCGGACTCTGTAGGCATAATGGCTAATGGAGTTCAGCTGTCTGCAAGTGCTAAATCCCAAACCTGAGTTGCATGCGTCCACTGCGTCCTGTAGCACCCGTGCCCACACTCGCGTCTCACCAATGTAGCCACCCGCTTCCGACTTGACCACCTCGTAACCTCCCGTGCGGCTTTTCCTCTTCCTTTCTTACTGACAACCTTGTGACTTCCTCTGCATGCAGAGACATGACTGTGGATTTCACATGCCCGCATGGCGCGCCTACACTTCTCACCTGTGTAGCCACCCACATGGCTCACACCTAAACCCAAAGCTGGCCTACCATCAGGCCCTGACACCTTTGCAGCCATCTACATTGCTACGGGACATGCTACAGCATTTGACTCACATATAAATGGGCCATTGCCTCCAGCCTAGTCATGGCCAACGAACCATGGCCCATGTTCGGACCATGCCACCTAAATTGCTGAAGTACAGACAGAGCTTCTTGGCTCACCTGAATGGGCCCCTGCCTCCAGCTGGCCTAGCTGTGGCCCATGCCCCATGCCCCATGCCATCAAACATGCTAAAGAACAGACTCAGCTTCCTGGCTTACCTGAATGGGCCTCTTCCTCCAGCTGGCCTAGCTGTGGCCCATGCCCCATGCCCCATGCCATCAAACATGCTAAAGAACAGACTCAGCTTCCTGGCTTACCTGAATGGGCCTCTTCCTCCAGCTGGCCTAGCTGTGGCCCATGCCCCATGCCCCATGCCATCAAACATGCTAAAGAACAGGCTCAGCTTCCTGGCTCACCTGAATGGGCCTCTTCCTCCAGCTGGCCTGCCTATGCCTTGGCTGCTGCCAGCGTCCACGCCCCTCATCCCACCTGAGGTTCACGCATGCATGTGTGCTTCAGAATGTGGTGTTGCATGGGGGCAAGTGGAACGGGTGGTGGATGCTGCCATCCCCCTGGCCCCTCATCCCACCCAGGGTACACATCTTGAAAGGAGAGGGACATGTAGCTGTACTAGCCTGCAAAGGCAGCTTAGCTCCAGCAGGACATGCCCGGGCTAACGTTTTTTGCACAGACATGTGTGTGCTGCAGGGCATGGTGTTGCACGCAGGTACCTGCTCTTAGCGTTGTTGAAGTTGGTGTGTCGTGTGCTTGTGTGTAGGGGCATGCTTGTGTGCTGAAAGACAGAAAAAGCACATACACACTTGAGTATGTGCTGAAAGACAGAAAATGCACAT